>JAOXYD010250162.1:0-16458 GCA_028565735.1 Pinacopodium congolense
AAATAAGTTTATAATTAGAATAATCTAATATTTTATTTATAAAGTCATAAATAAGTTTCTATTAAAATAAAAATAGAAATAAAATTTCTAATCAAATTAAACTAATTTGTTTAGTTAAATAAAAATTAAGAATAAGTTTTCAATATTTAAATTTCATTTGAGTGTAATAATTATTTAAAAATATCTTTTGATTTTATAAATAATTAAATTTTAATTATTTATTTTATAATTATATGATAAGACATTAAGACATTAACCTATATTTATAATATTTTCTTTTGATAAGTTTTTATAATATTTCTTTTTTATCGTAAAAACTTTAAGCCAACCAATTTGAAAATAAAACCGAAAGCAATATATAACTCTATGAACCAAAAAACTTGAGTATGTAAGCATTATCCATTAAAATAAGAATATCATAAAAAAACAAAACCCATACAATCATAATCACGATTCTTAAACCTGAGCGGAGTCTCTAAAAGGATCCGTTGCAAAGTCTTTGAGTCCTGCTCTACCAATGTTATGAACTAAGGTTGAAATTAGGGATTTGGTGTGCGACTGAGAATGGCGTTTGGGAATTGGGTCAGGAAGTGAGTGACTGATAAAAGTTTTGGAAATAAATAAAATCAAGGGGGATGTGACGTCGTTCAAAGAGTCCAAGCCTTTGTGGAACGCTGCGTTTCTCTTCTACAAGTCCCTATTGTACACATTATTTAGTTGTTACGTTTGAAATTGACTATAAATTGTAATCGAACACTGTTTGGATTTTATGCAATTGAATATTCAAAATTTCTCTTCCTTGATTCTTAGTTATCCTCTCTCTATTTTGATTCTTGTTATCCCAATATTTTTTCTTGTAACATTTGGTATCAGAGCAGTCGACTTAGGCATTCTTTATGGCTGAAGGACACAAGGGGTGTGGACTAAAAGAGATGGGAGGATACTGTAAAGCAGCTCCAAGATGGCCAATGAAGAATGGATGATCTCTGGCTTAAAATCCAAAACAAGTTTAACATCAAATTTGATGATCAGCCCAAAAAATAAAACAAACTTGATGGCAGGTTTGATGAGCAGGAAAGAAAGATGGAGGAGCTCAAAACTATGCTCCAATAATTCATAAAAACCTGTGGAAAGGGTAAGGATGTTGGCTCTTCCAAAATAGAAAGCATGTCTGGTTATCCGGCACCTCTATCTACTGCTGGGAATGGACCCTACACTGTTTTTACCAGGTTTAGTCATATAGATTTTCTTGCATTTGATGGCAATAATTTCATAAGCTGGATATATAAGTGTGAGCATTTTTTTCATTAGATCAAACTCCTAATCATCTTAAAGTAGGTATTACCACCATGCATTTAGAAGATCCTACACATGAATGATATTTGATGGTAACTAAGAACAAAACGAAGGGGGTAATTTTAGATTAGGAGGCATTGGTAGACACGCTCAAGCAGAGATTTGATAATGAGGTGTTTGAGGATCCGGTTGGGGATTTCAAAATGCTTAAGCAAGAAGGAACTATATAGGATTATGCATTTCATTTGATTACCACTCCAATAAGTTGTCTCTACCAAAATCTAATGGTTGGCCACCTTGAACAATGTTCTATGCAATTTTAAGCTTAGAAATATGACTTTTAGGTGGCAAAAATAGGTGGTGACTTTGACAGGGAATCCGGAAAAGAAGGTTAAACAGATGTCAGGAAAAGGGCTAGGCAAACTGATAAAAGGGGCTAAAGCTGGATAGTTATTTATGATGCAACTTTCGTGGCCTCTATGCTCTCAACTACAATAGATGACTCTGGATGAGCAGACTACGGTAAGAGATGAAATGGAGCGTTTGTTAGTTGAATTTAACCAGGTCTTTCAGGAACCTAGTCAGTTACCTCCCAAAAGAGTACAAGATCATCAGGTAAGACTAAAAGAAAGCATGGAAGCTGTTAATGTCAAGCCATATAGGTACTAAGGAGAACATAAGCATGTTATTGAAAAGGTTGTCAAGGATCTATTATAGCAAAGTTTTATTAGAAATGGTCTAAACCCACATGCTTCACCAGTGTTCCTAGTCTGCAAGAAAGATAACTTGTGGTGGGTGTCTATAGATTACAGGGAGTTTAACAAGCTCACAATCAAAGATAAGTTCCTAATGCCCATTATAGAAGAACTACTAGATGAGCTGCATGGATCTAGTTGGTACACAAAATTGGATTTAACATCAAGTTATCACTAAATAATGATGTATGAAGAGGAAATCGCAAAAACAACATTCAAAACTCATGAAGGACAATACAAATTTTTAGTCATGCCCTTTGGACTAACTAATGCTCCATCCACTTTCTAAGGTCTATTGAATGAAATATTCAGACCTTACTTGCGAAAATCCATTTAAGCATTTTTTTAATGACATTTTGATTTACAATAACTCATTTGAATAACATGTGAAGCCTTTGAGACAGACTTTAGAGACCCTTCAAACACATTAGTTGGTCATAAATGGCAACAAGTGTGTTTTCGGGACACTACAGATAGATTATCTGGGGTATACAATTTCAACTAAAGGGGTGGCCATTAATCAAAGGAAGATACAATTCAAAGATGGCCTCAGCCTAAATTCTTGAAGGAAGTAAGAGGGTTCCTAGGAATTAATGGGTACTACAGAAGGTTCATTAAAGGAATTGTAACGATGGCAAAACCATTAACTGAATTGCTTAAAAAGCAAGTATCGAAAGAGTGGAAGAGGGAAAAGGAACAATAAGAGGCCTTTGAGTTTTTAAAAGAACTTTTGACATCTGCACCGATTTTAGCTTTGCCTAATTTTTCTCTACATTTTGTGATTGAGGCAAATGCCAGTGGAGGAGGAATAGGAGTTGTGATTTAACAAGAGAAACATATAATTGTTTATTTGAGTAAGATGTTAGCAGTAGAGCATACAGGTCTATCAACCTACGAGAAGGATTTTCTTGCAATCATTAAGGCGATAGAGTAGTGGCATCACTACCTAAGTGAACATCACTTCAAGGTCCACACTAATCATCAAAGCCTCAAATATTTGCTAGAACAAAAATATTTGACCCCTTTTCAACAGTCGTGGTTACCTAAGTTTCTAGGTATGAATTTGAAGTTATCTACATGACTGGAAAGGAGAATGTAGCAGCAGACTCCCTCTTTAAGGTAGCTAGCTATAAAATACTATCTATGTCAGTCTTAAATTCGAACTCAACTACTAGAGGAAATCAAGTAGGGGTGGACTCAGAACTTGACAATCATAGACCTAATTAAGAAGCTGGAACTAGGGGAACTAAAGACAAGTTGCTATGAGGAGAGGGATGGTTATTAAGATGGAAGGGAAGGTTAGTGTTGGGGTTTGACTTATAATTGAGGAGGAAGGTAGTATCACTCAGTCATGATGACCCTCAAGGTAGGCATTCTGGGATCACTGCTACAGTAAAGAGACTTCTGTTTCATTGGAAAGGAATAAGAAGAGATATGAGAAACTACATTAAGAATTGTGTTATCTGCCAAAGAAGTAAGCCAGAAAATGTGACTTATCCAGGTAAGTTACAACATTTACCTATTTCGGAAGGGTATTGGGAGGATATTAGCATGAATTTTATAGAAAAGTTCCCTAATTAAAAAGGAAGATCCAGTATTTTGGTAATGGTGGATAGGTTCAGTAAATACAGCCATTTTATTAGACTCAAGGATCCCTTCACGGTTGTTGAAATTGCACAGATTTTCCTAAAAAATATTTTCAAACTACATGGAATGCCAGGAAGTATTATCAATGACAAGGATCCCCTATTTTTTAGTGCATTTTGGAAGGAAACTCTAAAATTATAAAGAGTTAGTCTAAAATTTTCTTCAACCTACCATCCACAATCAGACGATCAGACAGAGGCAGTTAACAAAATCCTAAAGACCTATCTATGATGTTTTTATAGTGATAACCCTCAGAGATGGATGGAATGGCTATCCATGGCAAAGTGGTGGTATAACACCACTTACCATGAAGTAATCCACATTACTCCCTTTGAGGTACTCTACGGATACCCACCTCCTATCTATGTGCCTTACCTAACAGGAGACTCTAAGAATGTGTTGGTTGATCAGGTACTGTAGGATAGAGAGGCAGCCCTAGATACAGCTAAATTCCATCTAAATCGAGCTCATCACCACATGAAGTAGCAGGCTGACAAAAAAATGTTAGATCGAAATTTTGAGGCTGGACAGTGGGTCTTTCTTAAACTACAGCCTTATAGGCAACATACAGTACAAAGGAGGGCTAACTACAAGCTTTCTCCTTTATTCTATGGACCCCATCAGATTATAAAAAAGGTAGGGAAGGTGGCTTACCGGTTATCGCTGCCCCTAGAAGCTCAAGCACATCCCATCTTCCACATATCTCAACTGAAAGAGTATGTGTCAGACCGAAAGCTAACATCTTCCGAGCTACCATCGGTAGTAAGAGATGTGACGAGGATGCCTAAAGCTGTGCTGGATCATCGCATGGTGAAGCACCACAACTAAGCTATAACGCATATCCTCGTTCAATGGTTGAATAAACTCCCAGAAGAAGCTACCTAGGAATCATTGTTTGAGATATATAGGTGATTTCTTGATCTAAACCTTATAGACAAGGTTTTCAAAGATAGGGGCAATGTTACAAATTAGGGGTTAGAATTAGGGATTTGGTGTGTGACTGAGAATGGAGTTTAGTAATTAGGTCGAGAAGTGAGTGACTGACAGAAGTTTTGGGAATAAAAAAATCAAGGATGATGCGACGTCGTTCAACGAGTCCAGGCCTTTGAGTGGAACGCTATGTTTCTCTTCTACAAGTCCCTGTCGAAATTGACTATAAATTGTAATTGAACACTGTTTGGATTTTAGGCAATTGAATATTCAAAATTTCTCTTCCTTGATTCTTGGTTCTCCTCTCTCTATTTTGATTCTCGCCATCCCAATATTTTTTCTTGTAACAACCAATAATCAAATCTCTAGATCCTATTTCAAATGACATCAACTTTTCAAATTCAACATCAAAAACCCAAATTTTGCCCAAATTTTTTTTATATAAAAAAATCAAACTTCTCAGCTACTATAGAGTCCACATTTCCAAATTTCCCTCACAATTTAACAAGACATACGTATTAACAAATCAAAACACAAATCTAGAAACTTTACCTTAACTTCACTGGACTAGAAATAAATGAAAAGATGGGTAACCGATCACAATTTCCATGAAAATTCCCACACTGAATGCACATAAACCCAAATGGTTCCAAATCCCATTGTTTTGTCCTTAATTCTCGATTTCGCTCCCAAAGTTACAATCTCTCTCTCTCTCTCTCTCTCTCTCTCTCTCTCTCTCCCAATAAACCAGGGAATGTTGCAAGAACAAGAAACTCTTGAAGTTTTAAAATTCAGACCACATAATTTAAAAGGTAGAATATATGAAATAGAAAAACTACACGGTCACCTTTATTAACCCCCTTATGGTCCTCTACAACCTGCTTATACAATTCATACAACCTCTATGAACATGATCGATATAATACTATAACACAGTTTATATAAAGTTGTATTCAAAAACTACAAATTGTATGTATGTGTTGTAGTGTTGTATGGACCATATCTATAGATGTTGTATGAATTATATAGATAGATTGTATGGGACTATGAAGAGTCAACTAAAGGGGCCTGTATAGTCTGACCATATATGTAATAAGAAATTTATCCTAGGGGCCATCAAATGCGCCTGTAAGAGTCTATTTACACAAAATTTTATTGGAGAATTTATTTGTAATTTAAAATTTTTACATTTAAAATAAAAATTATTCATTTTAATTTTGTAATTTAGATTTCATGAAAATCAACATATTTAATTTTAATTTTATCAAAATAATTGATATTTTCAAATGAATTTTACAAAGTTAAATGACATATTTTTACCTTTTAAAAAATTTTGTATTAATATTTATGTATTTTTAATATATTAATATATTGTTATGTTATATTATCGTATATTATATTATATTCTTTTTAATAGCTTATCGCATACAAAGTACCGTGAATAAACAGTAAGGTTCTATAAATGAATGAAAACAACATGTGATTAACCCTTTGTTTACGTATCTAGTTTGTGTATTAATTTGTTCCTTTTTCCTTATTTATGACTCTATTCTCTTCCTTTTTTTTTGTAACAACCTTTATTCAACTATCGTTATATCTTTTCAAACAATTTTTTTATTAAGATTATCATTAGAAGCAAATATGTTTGTTTGCTACAATTAAGCGTTTCATATGTATTTAAGTTTCAAACATATGTTTTGAATATATTTAACATAGGCAATTTTTAAGCCGATTTTCTTTTTATAAAAATATTTTTTCTAAAATTTTAAAAAATTATATTGATATAAATATTTTAAAAATTAATGATGTGTTTCAACATTCACCAGATTTTTGCTATTGATGAACCCTAGTAACAAAGTAAAGTAGACAAAAAAGAGAAGAGTTTAGAAAATAATAGATGTTATTAACTCAACATAAACAGTTAATACAATAGCTTATATATGGTATAAGTTCAGTACAAGTGCAATATTTGTATAAGCTACACTATACTTAATACAACAACCAGATAAACTAACACTTAAATATAATCAAAATTCAAAGTTATCTTCAATACAGAACATAATAATAAAGTCTACATCCCCCTCAAAGTGGAGCTTAGTGCTAATCACACAAGCCTATCTTAGATAATAAATGAGAAAAAAGAGATGCAGCAATAGATTTGGTAAATAAGTCAATAAGTTGTTGTGTAGATGGCATATATTGAGGAACCATAAATCCTAGCTTAAACTAATATCTAACCAAGTGACAATCAATGTCTAAATGTTTTTTTCGCTCATAGAAAATAAGATTAGTTACTATATGAAGAGCAGCTTGGTTGTCACACTAGAGGAGAATAAGAAGCTGCAAACTGAATTGTACATCTTAAAGAATATAGGAAATTGATTGTAATTCACAAATTGTAGTAGACATACTATGATATTCAGCTCCAGCTGTTAGTTTAGAGGTCGTAAACTGCTTCTTTGTTTTCTAAGATATTAAAACGTCACCCAGAAAAAATAATAACTAGTTAAGGAGCATCAACTAAAAGAATAGCCAACCCAGTCTACATCACAACATGTAGTAAGATTAAAGCTGTTATGGATAGGAAAGCACAAAGCTATTGATGGAGAACCCTTCAAGTATCAAAGGACATGTAAAGTTGTAGTCCAATGTTGTTTAGTAGAGGACTGAACAAATTCACTAAGTTATTGAGTAGCATAGGACAAATCTAGCCTAGTAAAACCAAGATAAAGCAACTTGCCAACCAACCTACAAAACTGATGAGGATTAACAAAAAGAGGATAATTAGCATTATCTAACTTACAATTACTAGGTAAAGGAGTAGCTGCAGGTTTAGACACTAGTAAACCTACATCATGTATGATATCCAAATCATATTTCCTTTTATTAACATAAAGGCTAGAACCTAAACAACTAATTGAAGCCTTAAGAAATACTTGGCTAACCTAATATCTTTAATAGTAAAGTGGTGATGGAGAATATCCTTAATATGTTGTATATAAGCTTTATGAGGACCTGTAACAAGTATGTTATCTACATACACAATGAGTACTAAATAACTTGTAGACAACATCTTAATAAAAAGGCAAGGATCATGAGTAGATAGGGAAAAAAATCTTTAATTTTTTGGTGAATTCATGATTTTATTGCTTTGAAACTTGCTTAAGACCATAGAGAGATCTCTTAAGTCAAATGTTAATGCCAATTAAATAACAATGTAAGCAATAACCAAATCACATAATAAGCAATAAATAAGGAGCTAATGATAGATAAAATACACCAAATTTTATAGTGATTCACTAATCCTTAACAATTACCTAATCCACTCTCTAACTTCTTGTTGGAAATTTGACTAACTCACTATAAATAAGTACATTCTTCTTCTAAGGTGAAGAGTAATCCTTATAAGACACAATCTTCTTTGTTGAAGGTGAAGAGCCACTTGATGCAAAAAAGAGCCTTTACAAGATCAAAATACCAAAAGAATTAAATAACTCTTTTTAAAGTTAAAAATTACATTTAAAAAGGTATTTCACTTAATGCTCAATAAACCTAGGGCTTTTTGTTTTCAATAAATGAAATGACTGATCAATGACATATTTGAAAGCTTAAAAATCTAAAAATGATAAACTTAAAGCACTAAATTTGGATTTAACCATTGAAAATTGAATTAAAATGAAAATAATCACAAATAGGACAGATATGTACAATCTATAATTTTAAACCTCAAACAAACATTAATTAAAAATCAAAATGAAATATCCAGTGCACTTTTAAGACCTTAAAAAACTATGTATAGTGATTTTGACGCATAAAAAATAAATTTAATATGTAAAATCGATGAGAATAAAAGGCAGAGCATAAAATAGAGAAAATTTGTGTAATCTGCAATTTTGAGGCTAAAAAAATTGTTATGAGTACTTAAAAATTGAATTAAAATTTCTAGTACATTCTTAAAACCTTAAACAAAATGTGAGTAACAAATTTGAGGTTACAAAAATAGATTTAGGCATTAAAAATCGATGAACAAATAAGCTAAAATATAAACAATGATAGTTTTGAGTGATTTGCCTTTGAAAGCTTGAAATAAGAATCAAACTGGGATAAAGATTGTTAAGAAAGGTCAAGAACACTTATTTATATTGTTAAAAAGTTCAAATGGCCATTAGGAATAAAAAAAGATGTTAGGGGCAAGGAAATGGACAAAACATGTGACTTACAGCTTTTAGAAAACTAGTCATTAGAATTAAAAGGCGGTTCCTGATCTTATCAACAATATCATTAATCAGGAAGCAAAACTACATTTGATCTTCTAGACAGATATGGTATCAACAATGGTTATAAAATGGTGTCGTTGTTCTCTTGTCAAACTACCGTTTATGGCCTAGAACCTAAAACATAATTCAAATAAGTTCTAAACCATTCTAAACATTTTCCTAACATTAAACTTAACTTTAAACAAGTTTCAAAACATATTTGGAGACTATATGAGTGATAAAAAAGATTCAATGACTTCAAAAATATGAATTGGCCTATGTAATGAAACTCTATGCAATTTTTTAAAAGTTATATATCATAAAAAAATTGAGCTCTTAAATCAATTGAACTTTAAGTAAAACTTACAAACAAGTTCTAAACTACCTAACTAAAAATCTTGGAGCTTGCTTAATGCTTTCCTTCCATTCCCTTCCAATTTAGCTTCCAAAGCTCAAACTTTCCACATTGAAATCATCATGAAATACACCTATCTTTAAACTTCACAACATAAACTTAAACCATTAGTAAATAATTATGTTTTGTTATCATCAAAATTAAGATTGAAACCTCCATTGATTCAACAATTATTTTTAGAGTACTTTGAGAATAATTTGGGAAGAAAATATCTCGATTCCTTTGTGTTGTTTATTATGTGCATATCAATAAAGGTTTGTTTTGTTGTCCCTCTCTCTTATTCATCTTTTTGATGGAGTTGTATTAAACACTTAAGTATGAATATGTGTAAAGCATTTAAAAATAGAGGTATTTGTTGGTCAATGTCATGAAGTAAGGCTAAGTTATGCTTTAGTGGACTTAAACTCAACTATTGCATACAAACTTTAGCAATTTTATTCAATCCATGGTAGATGGTATCACAGGTAACAAAATTATTAATATTATAACTTAATAAGGAGTTTTTCATTGTTGATATAAAAAATCTTTCAAATATGGTTGCAAAAATTAGAGATAATCATTAGTCATCTAAGCCCTAACAAACGAGAGTAGGCTATGGCTAGGCTCGAATTGGGAGTCTGGTTGAGGAGGACTTTGGTGAAGATTTGGGAGTTATAGGTTTTCAATGAAAAATGAAGTGTTAAGGAGATTAAACATTTTGTATCTTTTATAGTAGTAAAGGTATTCAATTTGAAAAAGGTTCAAGTATGGTAATATTCAATTTGAAAAAGGTTCAAGTATGGTAATATTCAATTTGAAAAAGGTGTCAAGTATGGTAATGTATATAATAGATGATGCAACTTTACTAGAGGATAAGAACTTTAAATAATGTTAGTAGACCTCTAATTGACACTTGAGAGCGAAAAAAAGGAATTAGTATATTAGTTTCCCTTAACAACACTTCTTGATTTGTAAGGGAAGTTTTAAAATATCTTGAGCAAGATGGTTTAATGAAGGAGTGTGTTAGACAATTTACATATTTCATGTTAAACTTGTAAAATATGTTGAAGGATGATAACTTGTTTAACATCATAAATGACGTACAAAATGAGGGCACGGTTTGAGTTTTGGAGACAAAATATAAAGGATCTCCTCACAATAAAAGTGGTTATAAATATCTTGATAGATCTCTAATTATCAGCACCAATTTAGATCGTTAAAAAGGGTTTTTAAAAAAAATAGAGGAATTCAGAATGGTTTAGAGATAGGCAAAAAGGTGTAAAAATCTTCTTAGTGCAAGTTGAAACAATAGTTAGGATGAGAAATTAATTGTTTCATTTGTAAGAGAGTGCATTTTATTTATGAAATGGTTAAAACAAAAGGTAGGTAAAGGAAAAATTAATTTTATAGTTATAAAGGATTTAGGAAAAGGATGTGAGCGCTTAACAGGAGAAACCTACATTAACATGTCTATGTTAAGGGTAATGAGCTTAAGAATGAGAATCAAGTAAAAACAAACTTGATGGAAAGGGAGAATGCTACGTTGGAGAGTTCATAGTAAAGGAGCAAAGTGCTTTCTGTCAGTTCAATAATTTTCTAAAAATTCCTATTGCTTTGGTTTTTGGGATTACTAAATTGGTATGTGTATTTATTTAGAGCTTTAATAGCTTATATGTTGTTAAGGAAACATATATCCCATTTGTGCCATTTTGGGGAAAATTTGAAGTGAATTAGAGATTGATTTATCGTACTCTCTCTCTCTAAAACAAATATTTAAACACCTCTAATAACATTAATACTTGATGGGATTAATTTAAAATTTGAGTATTTTTAATTTGAAATTGAAAAACTGTATCTCTTGAATTTATATATCAAAGTCCTTAAATTAAAAAATGATAATTTTTCATTTAAATTATGAGAATGATTAAGTGATTATCTTGTATTTAAATGAAGCATACATAAGATCCTAAATGTATGTGATTGAAAATTTTCTAACATTTCATTAGAGTAGGATGATAAAAATTTTGATATTTTTAAACAACCAATAAAACCATAAAATCATATCTATTATGTTTGTTTTTTAAGAGTAATATATAAAACTTTTAAGAGAATTCTTGTTTCTATAAAATGTTATCCTTCATTTTCCCCATTTTTTTGGACTATTGGAGTTAAATTTTTTAGTTTTATTTATTAGTAACTCATTAACACATGAGACATTGATTCTAAAACTAAGAAAAATTAGGCATTAAGGTTTGTGTTAATTAAGCGTTAATTAAAATCCAAAACACCATATATAAAAATGGATAAAAGGTATAATTTGCCCCCTAACGTTTAAGAAATGATTTAATTTGACCTTTAATATTTTTAAAGGTATCATTTTACCCCCTAACGTTTGTAAAATAATGTAATTTCCCTTATCGTTACAAAATATTACATTTTACCCCCTTAACACTAATTCCATTAAAATATTATTAAATAAATATTAATTTTGTTAATATTTTATAAATGAACTATTAACTAATCATTAAGAAAGTAATTATCAAAATTTTAATAAAATTAATATTAAAGAAGCAATTTACACTATTTTGTAAACGTTAGGGGGTAAAATTCACTAATTTACAAATATTAAAGAGCAAAGTGATACCTTCGAGAACATTATGAGGCAATTTAAAAATTTTTAGAAACGTTAGGAGGCAAATTATACTTTTTACCTAAAAAGATACTTGAGTCTATCTCTCTACATTGAAGACACCAGTGATTGAGAGAAAAAGAAAAAAGACATGGCAGAACCTACGCTATGAGCATGAAAATGTTCTTAAGAGTTTTACTAAGAAATATAAAACACAACAATCAATGTTACTTCTAGAAATTGCCTTTGGAATTCAGTTTAAAGAATGCAAGTAAAATAGTATTTCCTTGAACTCTCTATAGAGAGTCCATGCATTTGTTGTATGTGCTTTTCCACCCACAAAGGCTAATTGGCCTTCAGAGCTTCTCAACAATGGCAATGTTTCATAATAATAATAAATTGAAACAAAATTTTAATTAAACTAAAAATTAAAAATAAAAATTTTAATTATCATAAACTAATTTGTTTAGCTAAGTAAAAAATAGAAATAAATTTCTCATCCGAATAAAAATTAGAAATAAAATTTCTAATTATAACAAACTAATTTTTTTAGTTGAATCAAAATTATAAATAAGTTTCTTAATAGAATAAAAATTAGAAACAAGTTTTAATTAAAATAAACTAATTTTTTTAGTTGAAAAAATTAGAAATAAAATTTTTTATTAAAATAAACTAATTTGTTTAGTTGACTAAAAATTTAAAATAAAATTTTAATTAGAATAAAATTAGAAATAATTTTCGTGATTAAAATTAATTGATTAACTTATTCTAATAAAAATTTAAATTTTAATTAGAATAAAAAATTAGAAATAAGTTTTCAAATTCAAATAAAATAATTTATTTAGTTGAATAAAAATTAGAAATAAGTTTCTAATTAGAATAAAAACATAAATAGGTTTCAAATTAGAATAAAAATATAAATAAGTTTTCTAATTAATATAAGCTAATTTGTTTAGTTTAAATGATTAAGAATAAGTTTTTAATATGTGAATTTCATTTCAACGTGATAATTTGTATTTAATCATTATATAAATAATGATTAAGAGTATATGTGATCTTTCGATTTCATAAACAATTGAATTTCGATTATTTGCTTTATGATTATATGATATGACAATAACGTGTGTCTATAATATTTTATTTTTTGGAAAAATATTTATAATATTTCTTTCATATTGTAGAAACTTAGTATTTTTAAAATAGTTATTACATCAAAGAACATTATTAAGAAACTCAAATAAAAGTGAAAAATTAAATAGTGGTACTTAAGAATACGAAAATATGTATTGGAGGAATAAAAGGCTCTAGAGTCATTGAACATAACTATGGATGTTTCTAAGGATGATAATACATCTTAATACAAAAAGGATTGTGATGCATATGAGATTTAGAAAAGAAAGAACTCATTATTTTATATTACATTATTGAGCAGTATTGATAAGAATATCATGAGTGAGCTTAGAAAATACCAAAATGCTAAAGACATGTAGTCTGTTTTGGTTGCATGCTTTAGAAGTACCTCAATAACTAAAGTGAGGTCACTCACTTTCAAGTTTGACACTTATAAGAAGCAACTAAATCATACAATGCAAAACTATTTGAGACAAATGTCAAATATGATGAATGAATTATAATTTCATGAATTGTTTAACGAGTAATAAGTCATAATTCGTTTTTTACCTTATAGTTGGGAGCATATGAAAAGACATTTGACTCATAATAAAAGCATCAAGACAATGGAGGATGCCATGAGATACCTTGTGTTAGAGGAAGAATGTGATGAAGCTTTTAATATGAATTTTAAGGCATTTTGAGGCATACGCTATTGGTTTTAGATCAAACAAACCATGAATAAGAAGCGTAAGCATTACTGTGGACTCAAGTGAGAAAATAATAAGAGGCCTATCCTTAATATTCAAGATTCAAACAAATACCAAATGGAATAAACATGGAAAAGGAAAGCATCATTTTAAAAGGATGAGCATGAAAAGGAGTAAGAGTTATAATTTTGGCATCAAAAGTCACTTCAATTGTAATTGTAGTGAGCCTAAAATGGTACAATCCTATAGGATAGACATTCATTCTATGAATGTCTCTTATTTTATATTTTTTAATTGAATTGTATATATTATATATTATAGACTTATGATAGGCTAAGAGGTCCTAGATATTCACATGCTCCTTATATACATGCATACAATCCTAGGAACTATTCATATTCACATCTTAAGAGGATCCCCATGAACATAAGAACATGCACACATTTAAACAATTTAATTCTTTACATTCTTATATTTAATGTAAGCATGCTCAAAAGTCTAAAAGCATATTTCAATCACATTCTAAGTCCTATTCTCATTAACATAAGAAATTTATGGATAAAAGACCTAGAAATGGGCATAATGTCCACAGGCCTCATGATAAGTAATTTAGACTAACTCCCTTACAAGCCTCTCACATATATACGTTTAATGACATGAGCACATTTCATTCATATCCTAGACATACAATTTATCAAAGAATCACATTTAGGAATGGTGAAGTTAGAAATGGATATAAGTCCTATTTTAGGTATAATGATATAATACATTTTTGTATCCCTCATATGCATAACTCTAAGAAAACTCATTTTGATATGAGAAATACATTTATCCATAAAGATCATAGGTCTTATTACCATATGCATAATGCTACACATGTTTGTAAATTTTTAAGTAAATTTGGACAAGTTGAAAATTTTTGCTTTATTAAATATGGGATGTTTACCAAACTTTCTCAAATATGGGTTGGCAAAGGTACGAAGGTTAACTCCCAAGGACCTAAGTTATTGTAGGTATGTGGAGTCTATTGGTTCTGTGTTTTACAGGTCAATATCCATTGGTGCAAATTTAGTGTCAAGTAAGGAAGCAAGAAAGTGATATCTCCAACTTGGTAGTAATAGGGGAAGGATCACCATGAGTTCTCATGTGAGCTTTTCAAGAAGCACATTATTAAACCAAGTGAAGAGTAAAGAATTTTGTATGAAGAAGTCATGCAAATGAAGGTATTCCTAAGTTCTTATTTAATAAACTATAGCTTGACATTATTATTTTATGTTTATGTTTACTTTGGGAATGTCGGCCTTACTATACATGTTTTAAATAGAGAAATGGATTCATATGTTTAAGGGCGCCCTTACGTCATTTGCATATTTGTACTTGATACATTGCATTAAAATTATTGCATCTTTTGAAAATGGATTTTTGCATAAGTTTTGAAAAATATCATTTACCATAAATTTTATTTTCAATTGATATTTTTAATTGGTATTAGAGTGCATGATTTGTTAATCTTCTTCAATTAGTATCAGAATCTTAATAATTTTTTTAATTGATATCATATCTTTCAATTTTCAATTGGTCTTATTTTCTTAAAATTTGTATCAGTTGGCATCATATTTTTACAATTTGTATCATGTTTTACAAGAGGTATCATTTCTTTTCAATTGGTATTACCTTTGAACTTGCACTTTTTTTTTTTGAAAAGTTTTAAGATAAGTACTTTCCTTTTACATAATTAAAAGTTTTGAAATGTATAAATTTAGGAAGAGTACATCTTTTTGACATATTTCAATTTTTTTTACACGTCTTATGAAAAGTTTTTCATGGTATTAATGCATAATATATGTTTATAATACAAAAAATGCATAACTTGTGTTTAAGATACATAATAAGTATTTTATGAATAAATATGTCTTTTTATTGCATAATATGTGTTTTTGAAACATAATATATAAAACATATGGTTTTTATGCAATATATGCACAAATATGTGTTTTTCATGTGAAATATATATAATATGTAGTTTTGTTGCTAAACATGCTTAAACATATGCTTTTGATATGAAATTGCATAACATATACCTTTGGTGCAAAAAAGTGTATAATATATGCTTTTGATGCATAATATGTTTTACGATGCACTTGTCCCTTTTTATGCTTTATTTTTAATGCATAACTACATAAATTTAGAGGGAGTATTATATACAATTAATATTTTTTTAAGATGCATGAATTAAGGGGAGAGTAAGTTTTAAGAATTAATTAAAATTGGTATTCTTTTTGATGATGTTAAAAAGAGGAAGAGAGTAGTGTGATATTAAAGAATTGGATTAATAGTAAAAAAAGTTATCAATTATTTCACATTTTTTCAGTTAAATGATCAAACTTCTAAAATTTTCAATTAAGTGATTACCGTTTAAAAATTTAACTAAATGAGTGAAAAAGATTGACACTGTTAGTTACCTGACCCGACTCGACCTGACAACTTTGATTTGACCCGGCCCATTCCAACTTTTTTACTTTTTCTTATTAACTTTTTAAATATTAATCATTCAATTGAAAAAAATTTCAAAGCTTAGTCACTTAATTGAAAAATGTGAAAAAGTTAGATTAATAATATATTTTGAAATTTTAATATAGATTCATCTCATAAATGAATATTTTTACATAATATATAAATACAATCAAAGTATTTAATTATTATTAAGTAAAAATAATATTAATAAATTTAA
>JAOXYD010250181.1:0-16457 GCA_028565735.1 Pinacopodium congolense
GGGTCTAGAGAAACACAATACAATCTTGTTTCCAAAGGTCAAGAGAAATCCAATACAAGTTTGTTTCTAAGAGTCAAGGGGAACCCACAAAATAGTCTTGAATTATAAGGGTTAAGAGGAACCCAACCAATCTTGATTCTTAGGGTCAAAAGGAACCCAACCAATCTTGCTTTCTAATGGGTGAAGAATAACCTTTTACAAATACAACTGAAATACACTATTTTGTTTCCCATAAAACAAACCTCAAACTTAGGCTACCAAAGCTTGAGCTCAAGCTTATATAGCTTATGAAAAAATTGATCACAATCAATTCAAGAAAGAGGCTTCAATGCAATCAATGTAATGTTAATGCCTTATGTAACCTTTAGTGCTCATAAAAACCATAAGATAATTCAATTCACAATTAATGAATAACCTAATTCAAATCTTCTTTATCCTAGGTGAAGAGCAACCTAACAATTCAAATTACCCCTTCATAAGTAACTAAGAATACTTATAGATGTGTTTCACTTAAAGTACAATTAAACTAAAAGATACAATGCTTTCACTAATGATATGAATGCTCAATGCCACTATTTAAAACTTAAACAAAATTTATGATATATTTTATGCACTTAGAACTTGTATGAATGATGAATCACAATTTGAACAATTACACAAACACAATCTAAACAGATTTGAATGATATGATTACAAATGCTTCCAAAAAATTTAATATGCCTCTAAAAATTTAGTAAATAGTCAATAAATCTCTTAAGACATAAAAAAATAGAAAAAAATAATTTGAAACAAAAAATTAAGATTTAAATGCCCAAATATATGAGTGAAAGCGAGTGCACTAAATCTAGACAGTTTCAAGTAGTCTATAAATTTGGAGCCTAAACAGAAGATATAAGTGCTTAAAAATCAAACTAAAAATGCCTAGATAATCCTAAGATCATTAAAACTAACCACAATAAGTTTTCACAACAGAAATTGTTTTCGATAATCAAAAGACGAAGTTAGCACATGAACAGAAAAACATAAACATTTTAGGTGTATCTAGAAAAAAGTTTTTAAAACAACTGAATAGAAATTCCAAACATTAGGAAAAAATATTAAATACGCTATAGGAAATTTAAGTAAATAAAAAATAATTATTTCATGATTTTAGGAATAGATTAAATTATTAAGAATAATGTTCAAAATAAGAACAAAAAAATCTAAATAGTTTCAGTGTATTTAAAAAGAACAGACCCAAAATCTATGAAATAATCATTTAAAAATCAAAATTAAAATTAAAAAATCTCTGGGAACCTTATGTAAATAGAAAACCATGATTTCAAAATTTTAGTAGTTTAAGATATCCAAAAATAATATCAAAGACAAACCAGAACAACTAGAAGCGAAGGAGGATGAAACACCTTTCGAGGTAAGTAGTATTTCATGTAGTATTACTGACTACATTTCTAGTCCTTTTCCTAGTAGATTTACTCAAAAAGATGAAGAAGAAAAGCAAGAAGCGCCTATTGAGGGAAAGGAGTTATGCTTTAACGAGATGGAGCATGCACCACCTTATAAGGTAAGTAGTACTTCATTTAGTGTTACTAACTACATTTCTATTCCTTTTCCTTACAGGTTGCATCAAGAAGAGAAAAAAGAAGAAGAAGAAGAGAAGAAGAGTGAGGAAAAGAAGCAAGAGGATCAGAAGAGAAAGGTGTTGGAGCAAAGTTGTCTCTTAAAGGAGTTGTGTACAAGCAAGCTAAAGTTCAAGGGAGACAAGCATGATTCATTGTCTTCATACCCAATGCCCACACCACTACGGAGGCCATCCTAGGAGAAGGGCAATGCCCAAAGAGGAGAGTGGACTATGGAGTATGATGATGAAGCAATTTGGTTCCACCTCCCTAAAGTCTTAAGGCATCGTGCTGATTTCGAGCCTATTTCAAAGGAACTTGCTCCAGGCTCCCCACAGAGTTTAAGTCTGCTTTCTATCAAGCTCAAACATCCATTCGACAATGGATGAAGTTGTTATGTCAAGGGTCAAGTTTATGACCTAAAATAAACTCTTGATGGGAGGCACCTATCCATATCCCTTCTTTTGTGTGTTTTTCTCTTTTGTACATATCTTTTGATTTTTTACTTTGCTTTTTTTACTTGTTTTTTTTTATTTATTTTGTTTGTAGGCATTCGAGGGGGAAGCTACTATCTTTCATTTCAAGGCTGTGATCTTTCATTTTAGAGCTGCATATGGCATCTTTGACCAAGGGAGTACTTTTTTTCCCATCACTTTTACATGTGTTTTCATTGTTTTAGGACATTATGGATAATGTCCAATTTAAGTGTGCCTTACAAGATAAGTAGTACTTCATTTAGTATTGCTGACTACATTTCTAATCCTTTTCCTGACAGGTTTTATTAAGAAGAGAGAAGAAGACAAAGAAGAGAAGAAGAGTGAGCATGAAAAGCAGGAGGATCAAGAGAGAAAGGTGTCGGAGCAAAGTTGTCTCTTAAAGGAGTTGTGTGCGAGCAAGCTGAAGTTTAAGCGTGACAAGCAGGATGCAGTGTCTCCATACCCAATGCCCACACCACTACAGAGGCCATCTTGGGAGAAGAGCAATTCTCAAAGAGGAGAGTTGATGATAGAGTATAACATTGAAGCAATTGGGTTCCACCTCCCTAAAGTCGTAAGGCATCGTGCTGATTTCAATCCTATTTTAAGGGAACTTGCTCAAGGCTTCCCACGGAGTTTGAGCCTGCTTCTTGTCAGGCCCAAACATCTATTTGATAATAGATGAAATTGTTATGCCAAGAATCAAGCTTATGACTTAAAATAAGCACTTGAGGGGAAGCACCCATCCATATCCCTTCTTTTGTGTGTTTTTTTTTTTTCTGTTGTACATATCTTTTGATTGTTTGCTTTACTTTTATTACTTATTTTCTTTAGTTTGTTTTTTTTTTTTATGCATTCTAGGGGGAAGTTACTATCTTTCATTTCAAGGCTACAATATTTCATTTTAGAGTTGTATATGGCATGTTTGATCAAGGGAGTATTTCTGTTCCCATCCCTTTTACATGTGTTTTCATTGTTTTAGGACATTATAGATAATGTCTAATTTAATTGTTCTTTATAAGATAATTAGTACTTCATTTAGTATTACTAACTACATTTCTAGTCCTTTTCCTAATAGGTTGCATTAAGAAGACAAAGAAGAAGACGAAAAAGAGAAGAAGAGCAAACACGAGAAGCAGGAGGATCAGGAGAGAAAGGTGTTGGAGCAAAGTTGTCTCTTAGAGGAGTTGTGTGCGAGAAAGCTTAAGTTCATAGGTGAAAAGCAGGATTTAGTGTCTCCCTGCCTAATGCCAACACCATTACAGGGGCCATCCTAGGAGAAGGTCAATGCCTAAAGAGGAGAGTGGACGATAGAGTATGAAGATGAAGAAATTTGGTTCCACCTCCCTAAAGTCTTACAGTATCGTGATGATTTCGATCCTATTTCAAGTAAACTTATTTCAGGCTCCCCATGAAGTTTGAGCCTGCTTCATGTCAGGCTCAAACATCCATTAAAAAATAGATGAAGTTGTTATGCCAATGGTCAAGCTTATGACCTAAAATAAGCTCTTGATTGGAGGCACCCATCCATATCCCTTTTTTTGTGTTTTTTTCTCTTTTGTACATATCTTTTGATTGTTTTCTTTGATTTTTTTACTTGTTTTATTTGGTTTGTTTTATTTATAAGCATTCGAGGGGAAAGCTACTAGCTCTCATTTCAAGGATACAATCTTGAATTTCAAAGCTGTATATGACATCTTCAATTAGCGTAATACTTTTGTTCCCATCCCTTTTACATGTGTTTTCATTGTTTTAGGACATTATGGCTAATGTCCAATTTAAGTGTATAGGTGGGGCCAATCTAAAAATTTTGAAAATTTTTGCATTTGTGCACTTGAACTATTGTGATGAATGTTGAACCATGTATTCTGTCATAGAAGTTAGATTGAGATTGAGTGTATGCTTGAATTTGGATTAGGTATCTTGAGTAGAAGGTGAATCATATGGATTGATTAAAGTAGTTAATTGCATGAACTTAATCAAACATTTAATACTTGTATAATGAGGCAATGTATGAAATTTTGATGGATTTTCATATAAGCACATTTGAGATTTTGAACTTATATGACTGCATTTTATAGTAATTTTATCTTCTTTTTTGTGTGTTATGCTCTCCTAGTAAGATTATCTTCAGAACTTGCATGGAACCGATTTGAAACTACGAGATGCATGCTTTATGAAAATGATTAATGAATTTTTTGTTTTAAACTCCTTAGCTTAAATGACCCACCAATTCATTTTTCCCTTACAAACCCTTTGGAGCTTTTGACCTTGTTTATTTCTAAATTAATCACTTTACATTGAAACCCAAAATCCTTTTAGCCTTACCCTATTACAAGTTGAATGTAAGTACTAAGTAAGCACTTGATATATATTGTTTTGGGACTTTTTCTTTGTATTCCATTTTGAGATATTTTAAGAGGCACTTCTACTCATGCTTGCTATTGATTCCTATTGTTTTTAATTTTATTCAATAAAAAAGAAAGAAAAATAAAAAATACAAGAAAAAAGAACAAAACATAGTAGCATTGGTTAGTAATGAGTAGTTGTAGTCCATTATATTAATTTGCTTATCTTAGATTTGGTAGTTGGGTGTCCCTTTTTACTTAATACTTTATGAATGCTTGTGCATAACCCTATAACCCTTATTGCCATACTTTAACCCAAACCCCATTACAATCCTAAATCAAAGTCCTTTTGATTCATGATGGAATGTATTCTATGTAGAGGAGAATGGGTGAATCTGCAAGCTTATGATAGTGTAATCTCTTAGAAAGAGTCTTGAGTGAAACACTAACCCTTACATATTTGAGTGATATGAGTGAACATCGTAAGGAAAGTCCATCTTAGCTTTATGCTTGCTTTTGATCAATGGTATCTTCATTTGAATTTGTTTATGTGTATTGATGAAAATCAATTATGATATGTAGTAACTTGATACTTAAGCTTACCAAATTTTGAACGATTGCATACACTTGATTTATTTGAAAATAAATTGATAGAATTTCTTGCTTAAGTTTAAATTGTTTGAGGACAAGCAATGGTTCAAGTGTGAGGGTATTTGATAGGAATAAATTTTATTATATCTTTGCATGTAAATTTATATAATTTCATTCTTATTATATGTTAAACAATGCTTAAATTGTGTTATATTTTATTTAATAACCATATTACTTCCCTTTGGATGAATTTATTATTTTAAAATATTTTTACAAGACAAATGGTGTAAAAGAGTGAAGCTTGCTCTTGTAAAATAACAATGACATTTTGAAAATTTACATACATCATTAAGGTAGCTTATTGATGCCTTTATTTCTCCTTAAAAATGCAACACTTGTAGCTTCAGCAAGGCATGAAAAGGTAGCTGAAAAATGGGTTTAATGAAGCCTAAAATGACATGGATATGAGTGCTTAAAGGCTTTCTAAAAATGATATCAATTGGAGCAATATTTGAGAGCAAAAAACTATCACTTGGTGTTGTCCAAACCAAGCCCATGGATAGCCATTTGGAGGACCAAACTGCAGAAGAAAAATTATGTCTAAAGGCTGTCCAAAAAGGCAGCCCATTAATCTTAAGACAACCCAAAAATGCAGCCCACAAAGCTTTCATTTATCCAGTAAAAATTAGCAGCCCATTGGATGTGAAAAGGAGAGGCAAAATGGTAGCTTAGGATTTCAAATGCAGCAGTGTTTTGGGGGGAAAAAGGTCACACAGATGCAACCCTAATATGTGACAAAAGAAAGCTAAAAAAAGATGGAAGAGGGACGGTATAAAAGGGATGAGCTTGGTCGAATAGAGAGCTGTCCATTTTTGGTCTTGGTTTTGGTTTCAGTTATAGCTTGGTTTAAAGGGAGAGCATAAAGGGAGGGCACCCAATGGAATAAAAGAGCTTGCTCTTCATAGTTAATAAGGGGGCTTCATTTGCAAAGAAGACAAAGACGATTGTAAAAAAAAAAAAAGAGTGCAGCTTGGACCTCTCCCTTAGCCAACAAAGATGACTCCCATTTGGTGATTCTTTCTTGGAGTTTTGCATGGTGAATGGACAACTTTTACATGGAGTAGCTGGCTTCCACCAGATTCATACATCAACGTGTTCTTTACCCACTTAGGAATTATTTTTAATTAAACTACTATTCACTCACCACCTTTTGGTGTTTTTGATTCCTAGATTAGTTCTTTTATTTTCATTTGTTTTTTTTTCATTAGTTAGCCGAATGTTTGTTCCTTTTTCATGTCCAAATGTTCTTGATTTTTATTTTCAATTTCTTTGCTTTCTGTCTTGGGCAAACTTACATTTTATGTTTTAGTTTAAGGCTTTCCATAACGTTTTATTTAATTTTATGTTGGAATCTTTAAATATGAGTAATAAATTGTTTAAGTTTTATTTCCAGCTTTGTTATTTTAAATTTCTAGCCTTTATTCTATTAGTTAATCTTAAGTTTTCATTTATTCTAAATGTCTTTGGTTAATATAAGTTTTCAGTTATGCTTGTTCCTAGGTTTAATTCATTTGATTTCAATGTTTGTCCAAATTAAAGTTGTTGGAATTTTTATTTAGGAAGTTAGATTAAGTTTAGTTGAATTAGCTTTAGTTAATTAAATAATAAATTAGTTAATTAGTGTTTGTGCCATTTTAGAAATTGAATTGTGTTTTTCCTTTGATGTTTTTAATTTTCCACCCCTTAGTTTCTTTTAATTAATTATGATTTGTGATTATTTAATTTTTTAGTTAATTTAATTATGTGTGGCTAGTTTCTTAAAGGCCTTGAAGGTATAGGAAGGATAAAGAATAATTAATTGTGAGAATAGAATTTATTTTGAATTAATTTGGTGTTTTTAAACTTAGATTGGTTTGGAACTTTAATTAAATGATATAAATTAGGTATTATCTTTAGGACTGATCATTCTTTAGGTAACTTCTTAATTTAAATGCTAGGATTGAGCATGTGATACATAATTATTCTTAGCAATTTCTGAAAGTAGCAATAGGTTAGTTGGATTTGTTATGATACTTAATCAACTAATCTAGGGTTCAATACCTTTAGGTTATACTTTCGAAGCTTGCAAGTAAGTGGCCTAAGTTAGTCATTCCTTAGTATCTAAGGCGTCTTCACTATTAAATCTAGAGAGCTTATTTTAGGTTATAGTGAAGATAAGGGTATTTCTAGAATTTGTTAGATTTTACCTAAGCTAGAGGAATTAAGGGTTTGAGAGCTTGTTCGAACCTATAGGCTAACACCATATTTAGAGTACCTTTTATCTAAATTCAAGGATCAATAATTATCCTAGAATCCTGACAATACCTTTGGCCCATTTCTTTGTCATTGTTCTTAGTTTTATCTTTTGTGTTATGTGTTTATCTTTTAAGTTGTTTAGTTAAGGTTCTTTAGCTTTCATCATTTGCGCAATATATAGGTAGCAGTTCACCCTAACTCCCTGAGGATTCGACCTTGACTCACTCTAACTACTTAGTTAGGTTAGTTAGGTATTTTATTATTTGGTAGCTTACGATGAGAGCTTACTAGATCTAAATTAGTGACCTTAGAAGGAAAAAAATCCATATGTAACATATCCAAAATTTACAACTTTTTTATTTTTGAAGGAACTATTGGTTTACTTCTCTATTTAGCAAGCTCCATACACCTTGTCCTTCTCAAACTTAACCTTTGATAGTCCACTCATAAGTTGTTTGGTGTTTAAGTTAAAAATGAGCTCCTTGCTTGCATGCCTTGATCTCTTATACCATATTTAAGTATCTTTACTCATAGAAACAAAAAATTTCACATCATGGTTATAAAGATCATTCAAATCAATTGGATAGCAATTTCCTTCTCTCTTACTAAAAAATGCAATGCTATTGTCTAACACGATAAAAATATTACAAGATTTTCCTTTAAAAAATACTTTGAAATCTTTATAAAAAATTGGCTCAGACCAAGTAAGTTATGTTTCAAATCATCAACTAAAAATACATTATCAATTATAGTATGATCATCCTTACCTACTTTTTCAATACCAATTATCTTACGTTTAGCATTGTCTCTAAAAGTCGCATATTCACCATGCTTACATTTAAGAGAGATGAATTAGGATGCATCACTGTCATATGACTCCAGTATTCACTATCCACATACCATTTGCTCCTTTTTTTAGATTCTTATAAAAATGAAGAATTTATTTTGTTTTAAATACCCACACTAATTTAGATCTTTAGGGTTTGTTTCCCTTTCAACCATTCTAACCTCTTAATGATTTAATCCACCATCCTTATTTGTCATAATAAATTTCAACATGTTCAATATATCCATAAAAATAACAAATTATAAGAGTATCATACAAATGAGAACAAGTCCACATGTTCTCATGCCTTTATGGATTTTTAGGTTTCCTATCACTATATGTCACTCTTTAATGATAATGAGCACTAGGATATGAATGAGAACTTCTACTAGATTTATGCATATGTGCACATGGATATGATAATGAAATGTACTGGTTTGCCTTACATAAGGATTAAATGAGTTATATTGTGATTATGAATTCTTATAAAAGTGATTCCTATTCTTTTTTAGTGCACTTCCTTCATAAATTTTTTCTTATTACTATACATAAATGCATGATGTTATCTCCGAGGTTTGTATCTAGAAAATAATGCTCTATATTTTCAAATGAGAGTTAGATACATTCTCATCATCTAAGATTTTACCCTTCACAAATGTGATTTTGGTATTAGTAGAAGTACTTGCCTGAGTGAATCCCAAACCATACCTATCACTGGAAGACTTATAGGCTTTAGACATGCATTTTAATTTTTCATTACTATTTCTAAATTTAGTTAAAGATTCCTTAAAGGCATTCACTTCCTTCTTCAAAGTCTCATTTTTATGCACTAACTTATCCATATCATTATTGTAGGCAACTTTCACACTCTTAACATCTAGTATTTCATGCATTTCTATTTTTTATTTTTTATTTACTACCATGCTTTCATTCATCATTTTCATGATTTTCTTGTACTTAAAAGATAGTATATTTTTTTTCCTTTTCAATGCTATAGTCTCTAAACCAACTCGTTATACGACAATTCAACAACAACATCATCATCATAATTAATATATGAATGAGAATAAGAGGGTACCTCATATTCTATAGCCTTAAAACACATATGGCTACCTCCTCTTCTAATTATTCACTCTTGAAATCGTTTAAGTCACCCATGTAATAGCTTTTAATGCGTTCTTCTTCATGTTCTCCCTCTTCTCCTTCTTAGTACTTCTCTCATTAATCTTATTGTCCTTGAGATGAGGGCATTGGGACATCATGTACCCTCGTTTAATTCAATCAAAACAAATAAGGTTAAAAGATCTCCTTTAAGGCTAAAATTTTCTTCTTGGTCCTTAAATTGTGTATCATATGTGAGAAAGGATTCGATAAGTTCTTCTAAAGGTAAGGTGTTTAAGTCGTTGGCTTTTTTCATTATTGTCACCTTGGACTTTTAAGTCTTCGACAGAGACCTAATGATTTACCTTAGTAATTCAATATTAGTATATGATTTTCCTAAACCTTTTAATGCATTAATAATATCAATGAACATAGTATACATGCTTGAAATTACTTCTTCATATTGCATATAAAACAAATCATATTAGTGTGTAAACATGGACTCTTTTTTTCTTAATTAATGCCCTCATGAGTTACCTCTAATGTGTGCTAAATTTCATATGTCATTTCACACATAGATACCTTATTAAACTCATTTTTACCTGTTGTATAGAATAAAATATGCATGGCCAGTGGGGAATAGGTAGAGTAGATGAGTCTAAACTACTCGAAGACCTTCATCATTGTGATATTTGCTCCTCCATTCTTCGCATGATGAACTACTTTATGCTTTCAAGTTCAGTATCTTTAAAAGGACTATGATTGGACTATCCTACCTTTTTTTTCAATTAGAGGAGCCATCTCCATTGTGTTGCTTCTTTTTACTATCCTCCTTCTTATATTCCATCTTGTTGTATAGGGATTACTTGGCTTCTACTCCTTTTTCCCTATAGTATCTACATGCTCAACTCTTTTATTTAGGTTTCTCTTGACCTTTTTTGCTGGTCTACCCTTTATCTAAAATTGTTATGAATTTTTTTCCTTGAGTATTGAACCCTCAATTTTTTAGCCATTTTAGGGATATACTAGTTTCCTCCAACATATTTTTGAGAAAATTTATGCTTTCTTTTGACTTTCCTCTTAGCCTCTAATTTTGAGTCTAATATTGCATTTCTTTGACCTATCAAAGAAAAATTAGCAATAAAACAGAAAATTAAAATGAAAATATTAAAAAGCATCTGTTCCAATGATTATGATATCTATGATTAGATAAACTACTTTGAAGTTATTTCGAGGCTACATGAGAGAGAGTCCTTGAATGTTTGATTATTCCTTTTTTTATATATGATATAGACATATGTTTGGAGGGCTATTATAAGAATGTCTAAGTTTAAGTGACTTTTCTAAGGAGGGTTTTGGATCTACTCTAGGATTTTATGAAGGGATAAGATTAGGGGACTTAATCTTAATTAAAAGTGGTTTAAAATTGCATTCCACACTAATATAGAGTAGGTAAAGTTAAAAATATATGAGTGAGATTCTCCAAGTCAAAAAAGCAAAGGGAGTAGAAGTTTAAGGTATTTAGGTAAGATAATTTATCCCTGATTTGGAACTTGTTCAATAAAACAAGCCCACTGCATTGTCTAGGAATAGCATTATTATGCTAAATAAAATTTACCTAAGGTTTTGTACGTGTTGGAGGTCTTAGATAGCTATAAGTTGATTTATTGGTATACTCCTTTAAGCTATTTGGTAACCATTCTAATTATCCTTCTTTGAAGGGTGAGGAGAATAAGGGATAAGGACTAACAATTGGTATCAAAGTACTATTCAGTAGAGAAATTTTTAATTACATAATTTACCCCTCCCCCCATCCCATATTTGAGTGCCATCAGGGTTAGCAATTAGTATAAGAGTTCATCTCACTTAGTGCTTATCAATTTCTAATATCGATTGTTAGTCCTATTGGCACTTAAAAAGGGGTGAACTAGGTGATGAAAATTTTTCTAAGTTTAAAATCTAAATAGATTTAGTGAAAGAAGCAATTATTAACCTCGATTCAACCTATAATGATGTGTATGATGATGCCAATGGTCATAATATGAATATAAATAAAATACATAAGAAATTAATATAAAAATTAAGGGAAGAGAGAGCAGATAAACCAAAATTTTGTAATGATTTAGCCTGAAAAATTTTACTTACGTCTACTCTCCAACAACTTATTAGAAATGCCATTAAAAACAATCTTCTTTGGATGAGGACAAATTCTTACAAAACTAATTTTCTTTTATGAAGTTGAAGAGCAATCTTTTACAAATCTTTTTAGAGATGAAGATTAATCTTTTTAGTTCAATCCCAATCCTAACAATTTTAAAGCCTCTTTGTAAAAACATATACATCATAAATGGTGTCTTACTTGAAAATTCAATAAGTAAAGGCCTAAATATACACAAAGCTTATCAAGATGAAAAATGAACTTTGTAAATCACTTGAAAGCATGTGGAAACCAACACAGATTTATTTTGCTTGGATTGAGAACCTTAAAAATAGAAAATCTTACCTAAAATCACAAAGAATTGCAATGAAAGAATGAAAACAATTCAACACTAGCCTTGATAACTTTTAATGCTCAAATCACTTATAAAACTTCATAAATATTGTTCAACCATCCTTAGGACTATTATTTATATCTTTTCCAAGATCAAAAACCCATTTCAAGTGTTTCTTAACCATTAGAAAAAGTCATTGGGTAAATCTTAGGATTAGTCGTTATTCATTTATAGCCTTGACTAGTTGACCACAACTGTGGATTAGTTGACCAATTTGCTTAAAATCTATATTGATCAACCATTTATCAATGATTAGTCAACCAATTAATCTAGATTTTAGATTTTGCAAATTCTCTAAATGTTTCAAATCAAAATTAAACATCTCAAATCAATTCCTTTTGCTTGAAAATCAATTAAGATATGTTTTAAAATATCTTCAAAGTAATTTCTATTAACAAGACCTTTTAATTGAACTAAAAAATAAGATACGTCTTGACTTATGAGAATTTATACACTTTTTTAAACTTTTCAAAACTTTTAAAATTCTCAAACCTTTTAAAATCATTCTTTCCACACAAACTTGACTCAACTAAGTTAAAATAGTTTCTCAAAGTAATTTTAGTGATCGAAACTCATCAATTGATCAAAAAAATTCAAAATGTCTTGGTTAATGAAACTTTATACACATTTTGGAGAACTTATGCAATGAAAATATACTTTCCAGCCCTTTAAAGTTATTGAAACCTCAAATAAAACTTAACTAGCTAAATAAATTTTTTCAAGGTCTTAACTTGTTTGATCTTACCTTATACTCAATTTTTCCATTTAACTCAATTTTTTAACTCTAAAATTCTATCAAATGAAAATTTCTTTCAAAAATTTCATTATAAAGTAAATTATTAGTGATAAATATTGATGCGGAGCTATTATTATTATTATTATTATTATTATTCTTTTCTTTATTTCTATTTAAGTATAAAAGACGTTTTAATCTCTAATTATGTTTTAGAATTTCATATTATTCCTTATAGTCACTTTGGAACCTCATATTATTTTTGACTATTGTGTTGAGTTTTCTATTGAATTCTTTTGATTCTTCAAAAGATTTTGTATAGCTTTTGAAAATCAACGTTATATGTTGTGTCAAATATTTTTTAGTTTTTATCAAAACTATGTTACATCTTCTCTTAATTTAATATAAAAGAAGATACTTTTTTTAAAAGACAAAAATTTAGGGTTTAAAGAGTTGTGAATGTGGAAAGCAAAGTAATAAAAGAAAGGAGAAAAAAGAGAAAAAGTGTTAGATGATAAAAAAGGAAGAGAGGGGGGTTGTTACGCGATTAAAGAAAGGAAAATGAGAGAGGGGTGTACCGGTAAAAGAAAGAAGAAAAAAAAAGCTGATGATAAAAAGGAGGGGGGTTTGGGGAGCGGGGAAGGCGCAAATGTACTGCATAATGAATAAGAAAAATCAAATAAAATATTAAAAAGGGAAAAATATACTATTGAATCTGTTATGAATTGACAACAAATAAAATATTAAAAGATAACGACAATAATTAAAAAAAGAATATTATGATAAATTTTTTTAAAAAATTTAACCTTAATTTCATAATTACCTTTTGTGTATTTAAATTATATAAAACAGTATTTATTATTATTTTTAAATATTTAACTGATATAATTTAAATTTTATGTCATTTGATTAAATTTAATAATATAAACTAAAATAAAGGACGAGCATGACATAGAAGTAAACAAGTCTTGATGACAGCTCATTGGTTAAGATCACACACTACTTATGCGGGTTATGGGTATACCAGGGAAGAGAGAACATCAGATGAGGGTCCACGTTGTCCAGATTGATTGAGGGCTCTAGCGTGGAGGCCAGTCACCATTTTTGTCCCCATGAGTTGGGGATAATGAGAGGCTCACTACGTTGCTTCAAATCCTTAACTCACGGTCCAATCAGCAGAGATTTTTATGTTGGAAAGCTTCTCCGGGTCCCTATTAATAAGAATAATTGAAAATTACACAAAAATTTCAAAGGTTCTCTTTACAACTATCTATATTATTTTTACAATTTTTATTTCATTAAAGGACTATTTATTTCTCTTAATCTATAAAATCTTCATGTCCAATTATATACAAAATAGTTTAGATGAAATAATTGAAATGTAATATCCTATCTTACTTTTAAGGGTTATATATTTTTAACTTCAATCAAGAAATTTTAAAATTATAAGAAAATCATAGCCTTACATATACATGTCATATATATCAAAAGTGCCATAAACAATTTAATATGATTTTTTTGTACTAAATTGTTTTAAAATTATTTTAATTTTAAAATAAATTAACTATGAAAATTTTATTTATATCAAATCAATTTATATAAATTTTGTTTAAAATGAATCGTGCTCAGTCTACTTGTAGATGAGGAAATGTTTACAGAGAAATTATTTCCCAAACAGTCCCGTAAAAAACATGCTTATATAGCAAAGAGCCCATCTCTAAGATGACTCGCCCATGGTCAAAGTTCAAAACTCCTCAACTCCGTGCTAAGCCCATATTATTCCGCCGGGCCCTCGATACTCACTCAAGAATATTTGTAGTTCAGTCAATGTAAAAACACGTAATACTGAGGCTTGCTTTATATCACTGATTTAATTAAGAAAATTTTAATTTTGATAAAATCTAAAGTTAAATATTAAAATTAGTATGTAAAATGAGTTAAAATATGCTTTTTACAATAACAATAACAATAACAATTTAATGGAATAATTATTTATTTTAATTAGGAAAACATTTTATTGACATTAAATTAGGAACAATTCACTGAAGAAAACTTCGTTGCTCCATTCTCCTGGTCAGTTTCATAAATTTCCCAGTTTTACAATCAAATACTATGAAGAAAATCTAATTGATAATAGTAATCATTCAAAGCTAAAATGATTAATCAAAGAGATAGTATATTTGTCAGTCATTACCAATAAAATTTGTTAAATATTCATATTATGTTCAAGTTACGTAAAAATTAAATATTATGCATGTGTATAATTATAAATATAATATAAAGTACGTTATGATATTTTAAATGTTTGTGTTTAACATAGGAAGCGATGGATGATTAACATCTTGACAAACACAAATTAAGTGACACAACCACTTAAAAAAGTTTGATGCAACCGCACTTTATTTGTATCCCAATTTCCATACAAGCTGCGATCCCATATAACAGAAATAATGTCTTATCTTTGGGATAAAACCACTTAGCCATCTTATTTGAGCCCTAAATAAGTAGACGCCAACACACTAGGCCCTTTTAAGAGCTCCAAATGTGAATGTGTGTATATACAAGAGTAAATGTAGGAGTAGTTAAGCTGATAAATTTAGGAACAATTTATTAGGGAACAACCGAGAACGATTGAGTAATTATAAGAGTTTTTAATAAATTTTCTTAAACTAGAATTCTTTCTAAAGTGTAATTGTTTCAATATATATTGCCTGCATATGAGAGAAGATTAGATTGAAAAATTCACCAATAAAAAGTTATCATTGTTCACAGAGTATTCAAGAAGTGTTGAATTTAACTTAGCATTTGAAATCTATACTCGAAAACTATATGGAATTTCAGGAATCTCTTATTCCAACACCAGCGAATAACCCACCAACACAACTAATTATTATCTAACAAGACAATTATGCTTTTCCCATAAGTGTTAGACTCGATGAGACTAATTATTCATTATGGTCTCAACTTATGGGAATGTGAATCGGAGCATGAAATAAGGCTGGATGTGTCACTAGGGCAATGAAAAAACATGCACTTGAAGACCTTAATTTCGGAATATGGATTATTAAAATTCAAAGAGTGAAAAGTTGGCTTGTTGACTTGATGAGTCTATCGTTGATGCAACGATTTATTTTTCTTCTTATAGCCAAAGAAATATGGGAGGTTGTGTCAAAACCTTTTAAGATAGATTTGATGAAACTCCTCTTTTTGAATTGAAGCAAAAATCTTTATCTACTAGACAAGATGGTAGACCATTGTCAATATATTACAATGAACTTATGGTTATTTTTTAGGAAATTGATCATAGGTCAACTCCTGAAGAAGGGATTGTTGAAGGAGTAGTTCAGTTACATTCAGAAATGTCTAGGCTTCGAGTTCATATTTTACTAAGTGGACTTGATTTTGAATTTGATAATGTTAGAGAGAAATTTTACGCAAAGACTTAAAATTTGGCTTTGAGAGCACATATGCATATGTAAGGAGAAAGTGTCAACAAAGGTAGATAATGGCAGGACCTCGCTTAGTCTCTAAACACTTAATGATGTTAGCTAATCAGATCCAATAAGAATCATCATCTGACACAGGAAAGAATTGAAAAAAATCAATATGTTAGAAAGTTTAAGAATCTTATATGTGGTTATTCTAGTGAATTAGGTCACTCAAAACAACGTAGTTATGAAATTGTTAACTATTGAATTAAGGGAGGTTCCAATCTTAGTTTTGATGATAAAAAAACATGTTTAATCATTAATGGTTTGAGTTTATAATGTTAATCTTAAAGATAGGTATGTTTCAAGAAAAATCTATAATGAAAAGCTTGGAGTTTGAAGGTCAAATTTGAAGATAATGGCAATTCAAATGAATTGGAAGTTTCAAGACCTTAGATAAGTTGTTTCAAATATGTTTGTAAGTTTTACTT
>JAOXYD010250204.1:0-16457 GCA_028565735.1 Pinacopodium congolense
TAGTTATAATTAATAGAAATTATATTACATTATATTATTTTGAGTTGGGATTTATTTAAAAAAATCGTGAAATCAATATTAATATATATACATATTATATTATATTAATTATATTAATTGATCGTTTGAGAGTTGAAACATATTGAAATTATCAAGAGATACATAATATATATAAGGATAATTTTACAGATTCTATAAAATTTAAAGATTATTTATAAATTTAAAAAAATTATCTGATACCCATATGAGTATAGGCCGATACCAACACGATATCATTTCAAGGCGAAAATCAGTATCGGCATGGGACTGATTTTCATTACATTGAATATTACAATAGTATTATTATTTAATGAGAGGTAATATTAATAATCTATTTTTTAGTAGATGACTTTCATAGTCACAAAGCCATAGAACTTTTCTTACCCTTTTTTTATGCAAGTTCTATTTGTTTGATAATGGTTTCATAGGTTGAAATCATTTGGGATAGTTCTCGTGGTTTTTTTTTTTTTTTTTCGTAAATTATGGAACTGGTGGCTTTACTATAAAGAGGACCAAATAATAATTGGACTCCAACTTCTATTCGAAGTCAATACAACCATCTATTTCAAGGCAACTGGTATTCATATTAGCAGAGTTTTTGTTCGTTTCTAAATTATGATTAAGTGTACAACTTCAAAATGTTATTTTATTTGCTCAAACTATAAGATGTTTGGAGTTAATTAAGTTTAGGAACTTAAAAAACTATGGATACTATAGTCTCTAAATGAATTTTAAAAGTTGAAAAAGCAAAGAGTATTTTTGGTTCTATTTCTTATTTCGATTTTTAAACATAAAAATAAAAAAAAGTATAAAAATTGAAACTGAAAAAATAGAATAAAAATAAAAAACAAGCAAAAATAAAAAAAACATAAAAATAAAAATAAAAATAAAAAATAGAAATGAACTAAATAGCTCTTAAAGTAAATAACACCAAATCAACAATTATTCCAGTTTTCAAGTGCTATTTTTTCAAATAAGACGGTTTAGTACACTAATAATTATCATGTTAAAAAATAACCTAAATTATTTGAAAAACAGGATTTCTTAAGTAAGAACCCTAATTTCTAGAAAACAAACAAACCTGGAGCGATTTTATAGTTTCACAGAACCCACGTCTACCCAAATAGTTTCACCAAGTAGGGCCTTATAACTCATATTGTTAAAGGCTTTCCATTTTTTTTGCTCATATTGAAAGGTATGATTAAATAACCTCTTTTTTAATTTACCACAGTTGTTTTGCCAGAGTCTGCTCAAGAATTTGTTACACTTGTTTATTTTGTTTCTGACTCAGTGATTAATTTAAAGTATATTGTAAAATTTTGTGATGGGCTTCAAAGCTGCAAATTGAAGCTGCAAAAGCTTGGAGATATTTATGGTCTCTATGACATTACATATTAATTTCATTTAAGAGGGGTGTTTGTATGGCCTTGACACTGCAAATAAAAGGCTTCGTTATCTTTACCCTCCTCGCTATTGTTACTCGGTTCTTTAACCAATTCCTATTCTAATCAGAGTAGTCTACTTTTACATCACTGAACAGTAATTTACTTTCATAAATACTAATATTTTAACCATTGTTTGAATGTATATCCTTTTGAAAAAGATTTTTGTACTCTTACCTTTGACTACCTTCAATTTCTTATGTTTAGCTTGTGAAAAATTTATCAGCTTATTACTAATTATATCTCCGCGTTCATCAATTAGTAATTCTATTCCATGTTCATTAATTAAATGCGTTGGCTAAAGGATTGGAAATATCAGCCTTATCCTAATTTAGAGTAACTCATGAAAGTGAGTGCCAGGATACAACCACTTAACCAAAACTAATAAGAATGCATGTATATAACAAAGTTGAGTGCTCCAGAGTGCTAGTTTTTATTTAATTCAAAATGATAATAACTTTATAATACTAAAGGAAAAAATTATATATTTATAAATTAGAAAAACTATATATTTATATAAAAATTTAAAAGTTCATTTAATTTTAATTATCTAAACAAATTGGAATCTAAAATCTCAAATAGAAGTATATACGACTTGAGAGCCTATCTCTTTGAAAGTTAGTGTGTGAAGTAACGACTTATAAACCAGAAAAAGCAATAGTAACAACAATAGCAGTGATGGTAGAGAAACAGTAAGGCATTTGCATTTGCAATAATAATGGGTGATGATGAGGATAGTGACATTAAAACATTAAACAATACCAATTACTCTACATTTCTTAGATGATGATGGTTATAATGAGTTATACATTACTAATAACATAAATATACAAAAGAGACAACTCAAAGCCCATCTATAGCCTAAAACTTCTACCTTGTCCATGTAACTTTCTATAATAAAAATGACATTTTCATTTCCTTTAATATATAATATGGTAAGAACAAATCTATCCCAACCTTTCTTATGCCAAGAATAATTCTAAAGGTGTATTAACTTTTAAGTTGAAGCCATGCAATTATTTGATTCCCTTCTTAATTATTTACATGAAGTGGAAGCGTGGTATCTTTCTTAGAATCATTCGATTTGGCTCTCTTGCAGAAAATGCTCATAGGAAAAGATTTATTGTAGATAATGCACTTGAAGTTCAAGTAACAAGTCTTTCGCTTTGGGAGTTACTAACTTCCTCTATTTTTTTCTAAGGTGCTATTGTTTGGTAGAATTGCAAATTGTTATTGCTCAAGTTCTACTACAAGCAATTTATGTTGCTTGTTAGGTAAGATTAACTCTCTTCATTCAAGCTAGTAAAGTATGTCATTTCTTCTTTTATTAATTCCATTTTAATATATATTTTAGTTTCCTAAATGTTAATTTATAGTAAGTTGTGACTTCTTTCCAATATGTTAATGAATTCCCTGAAATCTTTTTAGACAGTAATTTTAACATCCTTATCATTGCAAGCATTTCCCAATAAAATTACAAGGAGATTGCATTAAATATATGAAAAATATTTCATATGAGTTTGTTAAGAGTTCTTGTGTGAGAAATTAGAAATTGGAATCTATGCTATCCCTTGCTTGATAATGGCGTTTGTAGATATCTAGTTCAAAATGCCTACTTAAGCACATACTTAATAAACTTAGCTTATATCTTTGTCAGTACATGCAATCTTTCAATTCCTACTCCAACAAGGACTCTTTGTTCCTTTATTTATTTATTTATTTTAACATTAGACCTCTTTTTCATTATTTACTATGGACTTGGTATTTGAATTATAAAAGAATTGGTTTGTGGTTTGTTGAAGTCTTGAGTCTTAACTCATTTGCTCTACTTAGTCATACAACATGAGAACTCTTCTTGTTATATGTGAAATTATGATATGATAGGGTATATTAAATTTAAAGTGGAAGATTGATTTATGATGTTGTATGTTGCAGAGTACATATTCTTTTACAGGGGCTTGTTTGGATGGCTAAGGTGGAAATGTGGTGCTATTTTTTTTAGAAAAAGAAGAAAACATCACAATTATAATAGCGGCGAATATGTATGTATTTCTTGTAGATGTAAACAATTACATTGTCTATATACAATGAAACTACAAAATTGAACTATATACCTGTCTTATTTAAAAACAATGATTAACCTTTCTCAATTATAAAAATTACACTGGTTTACAATAACTAACAAAAAAAATCATTTAATTTAATATATCTCCCCAATTGAATTTTACATGTATCTATCCTTTTAATGTGCTTCCTATCACGATACTAAGCATCCAATAAGCATCTCTAACTCTTTCTTAATCTCTTGGTCATTATCAAATTCAACAGTATTTTTCATTTAGTAACAACAAAGAAAATTTGTAAGAGTTCAAAATCATAAAAATTAAAATGCAAATCAAATTCATAGAAGCAAACCTTTTGTAATGCCAATCGAGCAGTCTCTCTTTCTTTCTCCTGTTTCCTTTTGTCACAGAGTGACAGTTTAATACATTGAGCTATGAGGTTTCGTAGAAAGACCCTATAATTTTCTACATGATTCTCTACACATTTAAAGTTAGATAGAAGACTCTAGACCCACGATTAACTCCTTAATTAGTAGAGCAATTAATGATAGTAGGTGGGAGTAAGTGGTATAATAATCTAAAAATTCTTTATAATCATTATCAAATAAATCCTAACCATCCATTAAAGAAGTTGATGATTATAAATAAGCTAGTAGTCTTCATTTGTAAAGCATCTCATACATCCTCAATTGCATAGGCCTCTCGAGTAGTAAGAGAATTCTCCAAGTTCTACAATCACTTATGTTATTCTTGTCATCTTTCTTATTTCATATAGCTTATGTCAAGTTTTCAATCAAAGTACTCTTAAGTAGTACTTGTAAGAAGGGTGAACTAGCATTTTAGTCAAAGAAGGTGTTTTTACATTAAGGGGCTTGTTAGTACCGCATGGTTTGCAAGGTTAAGAAATATGATCTCGTGACAATTGATATTAGAGCTAAAAGATTCTAAATAAGTAAGTTTGTTACTCAAACTCTGCTAATTGTTTGCTTAAAAGATGACCGGTGTAAGAAGTGGGACTACAAACATTGAGAGAATTTCCAAGCAATCCAATTGTAGAAGGTCAAGGTTAAGGGAAGCCTTGGTAAACATCAATGAAAGGCTAGTAAGAGCGAAACTTGTTGTAGCCGAGGGTCAAAAGAAATTCGAGAAGCATGAACACTGCATCGAAGAGCTCGAGAATGAACGTTAGGAGCTCTATGGAGAGATGTAAAGTGCCTTAAACTAAACCTTCTTAAAATATCTTGATCAAGTAGAGACCTTGAAAGGAGTTTTTTAATTCAAAATTGTTGTTATGAAAGAGGAGCTCGAGAAGGTTTCTAACAAGTTAAAAGAGACAAAGGATGAGTTCGTAGTATGTAAAATGGAAATTGCTCAAGGAGAAAGCATTGCTATCCCAACGATACTCACCATTCCTTCAAGAGTGGATGTTCCAAAGCTTAAGATGTTTAAAAGGTTGAGGAACATGAAGAAAGTGGACAATTTCCTATAGAGTTTAGAGATGTATGTCAAGGCACTAAGTGCTGTGAAGGAACCAAGAATATTGATAGTGTCACACTCTTCCTTAAAGATGGGGACATTGAGAGAGAGACATGCATCATCAATACATGGACTGAGTTTAAGAGGGAACTCAAGAGGCAGTTATATCTCGAGAATGCAGAGGAGGAGGCGAGAGCCAAGTTGAGGAGCCTCCATCAAAATGGAAGCATAAAGGACTACGTGAAAGAGTTCTCCAAAGTACTCTTAAAGATATTTGACTATCCCGACAAGGAAGCATTCAAGGATAATCTCCAAAATTGGGTGAAGATAGAGATTCAATATCATGGAACACAAGACCTTGCTAGTGTTATTGCCCTTACTGAATCCCTTATTGAGTTTCGTAAGTTTGACAATCCTAAGTCCCATAAAGACGAAGATGCCAAGGAGAAGAGTGGAGGAGACCACCCGCATAGCAAAGAAAAGTTCCATAATCATAGAAAATTCAAGAAGGGCAAGAGCACTAATGGAGACCAAGGTAAGGAAAATTCCAACCCAAAATTTTCTTTTGTAATGGTCTACATGAGTTAAGAGATTGCCCAAAGAAGAGTAAATTTTTGGTATTAATCGAGGAGAAGGAGGAGAGCCAACTCGAAGAGGAAAGGATGTATTCCTTACAACTCCTCAATACTATAAAAAAGATATTAAAATCTAAGAAGAATGATCGCTTGTTCGTGGAAGCCAAATTTGGTGGCCACATGATGAAAGCATTGGTGGACATGGGAGCTACCAACATCTTCATTCGAGTAGACAAAGCAAAGTTATTGCGCATCAAGTATATTGAGGAGTAAGGGTGGATCAATGTTATAAACTTTGAGTGTACTTCCATATATAGGAGTGACCGAGGCGAAAAAGGTATGCCTAGGTGATTGGTGTGACTTTATTAACCTTTCAATTTTTTTATTAGATGATTATCCTATAGTACTTGACATAGAGTTCTTTAATAATGTAAAGGTGATGCCAATCTAGTTTGTCAACACCATATGTATCTTGGAGGAAAACAAGACGTGTATAGTGTCACTATCAAGGGACATTAATTCCTGGTCAACCATGTTTGACAATATAACTTTTCAAAGGGATGCCACGCGATATGCCAAAACTTTCATTAAGGAGAAAGGTGAATCGTGAGGGCAAGATGATATAAGGTATGGTACCTCCCAAATTTGATGAAGCTAGGAGGCAACTAAAGAGGTCAATAGGTGAAGACTCTGAGTTCATTCAGAAGGAAAACATTATGGCATTTAGCTATTTTCTTAACCGACTAAAGACCATATTCAAGCAAGCAAGTTCGTAAGATTTTGTTATGATATGTGATTTGGTGATAAAGCCAAAGCGTAAAAGAGCAATTGTAGAAGTGGATGCTCGAGGGAGTATGACAAGTTTAGGAACCTTCATAAATCCAAGAAGCCCTTTGACGAATTCCTTCAAGGAGATAAAGGAGCATAGCCCGCAAATCATAAGTTCGAGAGAATTAGCAAGTCAAGTAAGGATACATCGATTCGGGTATAAAGGTGGATTGTTGAATACTAAAGGTAAGCAACCGTTCAAGCTAAAGAGGCAAAGGTTGAGGAAGGAGGACATGGAGCAGCACAAAAAATATGTAAAACTGAAGTAACGAGAGCATTGCCATAATGAGTGGGGGGGAATGTCACGAAGAGATAGTTTAATGCACTGAGATACAAGGTTTTGTAGGAAGACCTTATAATTCTTTAAAAGAATCTTCACACATCTACAGTTAAGTGGAATAATATAGACCCACAATTAGATCCTTAATTGATGGAGCAATTAATGGTGGTAGGTGGGAGTAGGTAATAGAACATTCTAGAGATTTTTTGTAGCCATTAGATCAAATAAATCATAGTCATCCATTGAGAAGATGGAGGATTATAAATAGGCTAGTGGACTTCATTTGAAAAGTATCCCATGCATCCCTAATTGTATATCTATCTTGAGTAATAATATAAATTTTCAAGTTCTCCAATCACTTATGATATTCTTGCCATCTTTCTTATTTCATATAGGTTCTGACAAGTGTTCAGTCAAAGTACTTTTAAGTAGTACTTGTGAGAAGACTGAACTAACATTCTAGCTAATGAAGGCATTCCTACATTAACGGATTTGCTAATGCCACACAATTCGCAAGTTTAAGAAGTTTGAGGCCGTGACACTTTTCAATTGAATCTCACCTTTATGCTGCATCTTTTCCAGTAGTTCCTTATGTTGTTGGATGTTTATAGTATCAACTTTAACACCCTAAAAATATCATATAAAAATAAGTTACTTGCTATGTTACACATGATTTGCTCTTCTATTGAAATATGACATAATAATCTTCTTCAAATCCCCATGTTCATCTTTTTTCACCTTAGCTTATGGAAACATAATAAGAATCCTTACATGAATAAGATGTCTCTTATGTTAAGCTTTTAACATAGTTTCAACAAAATGTTGCTTTATCATTCTAGCGCAAAGGGCCATTTTAGGAGATAATGGTGGCGTAGAAAAAGTAGGTTTTCATCCTAATCAAAATTAAAAAGCAACAAAATTAATAAAATGAAACTACCAACTGAAGTAGACATAGCTCAAACTGCTTTTACGAGCTATAAGTCCAAAATACTAACCTTTACCAGATGTGACATCTGCTACAAGAGTCATAACTAGTGGATTAAAGACTATAATTCTATTGTCTGATGCACTTACTGCCCTTACATTGATTCCAAGGATATTAAATTATTAAAACACTAAAGACTACATAATAATAGATAATCATAAAACAAAAGTGACTTTTACCATAGGAATCTGGATTTGACTTGCTAATTTTTAGGGATATTTACATGGCTTTTGTTTGAGAATCCTATAAAAAGATACCACATGTCAAGTATAAATAACACCAAATCAGTTATAGCTAAGAAAAATATGGATTATTTTGTTACCAGTCTTATGGCATCAATGTTATGTGAATAATGATCTTTAGGCAATGATCCCTCAAAAGATATATCTAAACTAATATGAAAAAATAGATGGCCAGCTGATCACTAAGAATCAAAAGTATAAAAAGCAAGATAAGTGACAAAGTTTACACCAGAAGATGAAAGAGTCGAGTCACTATAAAAGTATAAAAAGTAAGATAAGTGACAAAGAGAACATCTGAAGATGTAAAAGTACAGAAAGCAAGATAAGTGATAAACACCTGAAGATGTAAGAGATGAGTCGTTGGTTATGCTGCATTTGCATTTGTCACATTTCGAAGCAATTGGGCTAGATGATGGCTATGAAACGACTAAGACATGGCTATGTCTACCATCATCGATTTCTATAAGACAGACAGCCAATTTATTACAATAAAAAATTATAAAAAAATTCTAGTCTGAATCTTTCTATACCTTTATGCGGATTTTGTTCTAATGACTTGCATAAATAGTTTTCAACTGATTTAAAAATATTTACCTTTAAGAAAACAAAAAATGATAAGAATATAAATTAGAAAATAATTTAAACACTTGTAATTGAAATATACTAACTAAAATGAAGATATTGGCAATGCATTAATATTTGCATAGTATGGCATTATAAAGTTCATTAATGTCCAATAAATGGGACATAACCATGCACTATTGCAAGAGAATAACATACTTTTGTAGCTCTTCCATCAGAAGAATTCATTTTCAACTCATTTTCTGATAGATTTGACCTCTTGCACGGAATAGTGCTCTTTGATTGAGAAATTATAAGATGACTCTGCTCTTTCCTTTGCTTAGCCAGAAACTTTTCACTCCCTAAATTTGGTCCTTCACAATCCCATTTTTCCTCTGACAATTTCCACTTCATCTAGAATATATCATTTAGCTCTGCTACATATTTATGGGCATAAATTTCTTTTGGATTATATAATGTTGCATTAAAGAAGGTCAGCCTGACATCATCTGCAAACTCTTTAGATGCAAGATGAAGATTTAAGTTTGGATCTTATTGATCTTAAATCCATTGGTGTTGAGATGATTGAGAAATAATCATGGATTTTTGTTGAATAAGATCCATTAGTTGAATGAAGAGAAAACTATATTGGTAGTACATCAGGGTCTTTAAAGAGCATAAGATTACAGTGTTGCACTACAATCCATCTTCTCCTTTTTCCTATGTTGAACGTCCATGTCTCCTGATGAACCCTACTTTTTAGTACCAACTATCGCAGATTTTGGGGAATTTTTTTTTGATTTATCCATCTAGAGATGAAAGTCTCCATCCAAGAAGAAATTTAGATCCCATTCATTATCAGCTGGTATTTTTCCCAAAACCCATGAGAACTTGATCCATGAACAATTTCTATCTTTAGATTGCATTTTTTTAAAATTTTCATGCCTTTTTAATGTGCAAGCTTAGTAGTAATCATTTGGAGAATGTAGAAGAACCAACATAGAAACCCCCCTAAAAATGTCTACACTAAAATCCTAAAAAATCTGCCACTATTTTTGGTAAATCATTACTAGTGTGTTTAAGAAAAGATGGGTAATTCATCCAAACTAAAATAACATTCGTCAAAAGAAACAAGTTGTATGCTATTAGATCAAGTAAGCGAGTTGCAAATTATAAAACCTAATTACATGAAATAAATAGATAGAGAAAGAAAGCACTATAAAATAGAACTTGTAAAAAGACAGTCCATATAAGTTCCATCCATTATGGCCAAAATTTTTTATTAAAGATTTATAGAAACAATGACACAAAATTCAAGTTAGAAACAAAAATCCATACATCAAAAGTGATCAAAAAAAAGGAAGAAGTTTTCGTCTAAAAGGAAAAAAGAAATAAACTAACCTCGAAATAGAGAGCCCGGAAAACCACAGATCACTTCTTGAAATCCTAAGAGAAAGAGAAAATCCATATTGAAGTTGAAGACAAGCACAATGTAAGAGTGAGAAAGACGTTAGGTTTAAAAAAGTGAAAGAGACAGTGAAGAGTGTGAAAGACATTGAGTTTAAGAGAGCGCTTGTACAAGGAGGATTTTGTGGGCTCTCTGTCTCCATATTAAGACAACCTATACAAGGAACTATCAGCATCTCATATGATATGACATTTTTCCCTTATCAGTCATTTTTTTGTTTCTTTTTATAATGTATTTACGATAACTGACGTGAGACTTTGAGTTATTTTCTATTTATGAAATTGTGTTTTTTATGTGTTTTACTTTTATTTGAGTTATGAAAGACATTTTTGTCCTTATTATTAGGTTTTAGGTCATTATAACTCATATCAATACTTCTTATACGTATTGCGGCAGAACATTTTTGCCTATTTTGAATCAAATTACTCAATTTCTCTTAAGGTTTTCTTCTACCTTTTGAGTTTTTTTCTTCTAAATTTTGGATTAGATTTGCATTTTTTTATACTCTTGGACTAGATTATTGTGTTTCTGCGCTGCATCAGGTGGTATCAAATCTTTAAGAACCCAAGGTTTATTCGTCTAACAGTGGCCAATTTTAATAATGATATTCATGGGTTACCCGAAATTTAGGAGTCAGTTTGCAATATGGAATGACAATTGACGTTGATTCAGGACCAATTGTAAGTGTTATTGCGAGGAGACAACATATAAAGAATTAAGGAACTAGTTGTTAGGGAAGGTGGCCTTCTAAGGCGTCATCAGATTCAAAATCTCATGCCCTAGGATCATGAAAATAGCTCCAGTAATGATGAAGAAGTCACCCAACCCAGGCATAAAGGATATTATGAGTATAAGTTGAAGGTGGATATCCCATCTTTTAGTCGAGATCTTGATATTGAAGGTTTTTTTTATTGGTTAGCGAAAGTAGAGAGATTCTTTGATTATACAGAAATTAAAAAGGATAGAAAAGTGAAATTGATGGTTTACTGTCTAAAAGGAGGAGCTTCTATATGGTAGAAGCAGCTACGTGAGTCAAGGAGGAGAGAAGGGAAAAATCCAATTTCTTCGTAGAAGAGGATGAAGCAGTTACTAAGAAGGAGATTCTTGCCTCTAGATTATGAGCATTATATTTTTAACACGTATCAACAATGTCATCAAGACAACCAAAGTGTCCCTAGGCATACGACAGAGTTTCTGAGGTGGCAACCTACAAGCAGTTGTCTGAATCTCATCCTTAGAAAGCATCACGTTACTTGAGAGGACTAAGGTCAAATATAAGGGATAAGATAGGAATCCAAATGGTACTTACGGTACAGGATACGAGAAATCTAGCCATGAAAGCAAAGTTTATACTGAATGAGAAGTCACAAGAGTTTAAGTGCTATAGAGGTGAGAAGAGTCAAGGTGATAAGGGGAAGGAAATGATTACTGTAACCCCTATGAGGAGTAGTGTTGACAAGGGAAGTATTAATGGCAGAAGCTCAAATAAAACAGCTTTAACAACTCCAAAGCCTGCTAATCCATATGTTAAACCAGCCCACCAAAGTGTTATAGGTGTAACGAGTCAGGACATAAGTCTAATAAGTGCTCAAAGAGGAGATCAATAAACATAGTGGAATAATAAGATGAAGAAGAAGTGTGCGCACCCAAAGGTGATAGTTGGGAACAATAAGGAGGAGAAGATAAGGAGGTGTATGTGTGTATTGTCAGAAGATTGATGATATCCCACAAGGAGTACAATGATTTGAAGAGACATAAGCTCTTTTGTACAAGGTGTTTGGTGACAGGAGGTTTGTGTGAGCTAATTATTGATAGAGGAAGTCAGGAAAATATTATAAGTGCGACGACAGTGAAAAAGCTAAAGTTGACTACCGAGCCACATCCAGATCCTTATTGCATTGGGTGGATTAAGGAGGTTAGAGAGATTCTAGTTAAAGAATGGTGTAGAGTAACTTTCTCCATTGGAAAGTATTAGGACGAGCACTATTGTGATATGGTAGAGATGGATGCATGTCAGATCCTACTAGAAAGGCCATGAAATTTTGATGTATATACGATGCACTCGAGAAGGAAAAACACATACCATTTTGTAAAGGATGCTCTGAAATATACTTTATTACTAATCAATGGTGGGAAGTCTCAAGAAAAGACCCAAAAGCCTTTGCTACAAGTGGAGAATAACAAAGGAAAATTTGTTAGTATGATGAAGGATACAAGGGAGGTGTATCTATTAATAGTTAAGGGGGAAGAGCGAGTAGAAAGTAACCCTAAGCCTGTGGTATCTCAAGAAGTGCAATCTATATTGGAGGAGTTTGCAAATGTAATCCCAAAGGACTTACCAAAGGGATTGCCACTCATGCGTGACATTCAACACCACATTGATTTGGTTTCAAGAGCCAGCTTATCTAATTTGCCTCATTATAGGATGAATCCTAAATAGAATGAGATTCTATAGGAGAAAGTAGAGAAGTTGATAAGGAAAAGCCATATTCGAGAGAGTATGAGTCCGTGTATAGTGCCAGCATTACTGATGCCAAAGAAGGACAGGAGTTGGAGAATGTGTATTGACAGCAAAGCGATTAATAAGATCACTATTGGCTTCAAGTTTCCTATTTTGAGATTTGATGATATGTTGGATCAGCTGAGTGGTGCTATTATTTTCTCCAAAATTAATCTTTGAATTGGATACATTAGATAAGAATAAAGCCTAGAGATTAGTGGAAGACAGCTTTTAAAACAAGAGATGGTTTGTATGAGTAGTTAGCCATACCTTTTGGATTGTCTAACACCCTTACCACTTTTATACACCTTATGAACCAGGTTTTGCTACCTTTCATAGGTAAGGTTGTGGATGTCTATTTTGATGATATTCTTATCTATATTAGATCTATTAAAGAGCATATGAGACATTTAAGGCATGTATTCGAGACCTTAAGAGAAAATCAATTATATTCTAACTTTAAAAAATGCCTATTTATGATGGAGAGTTTATTGTTCCTCGAATATGTTGTGGGAAAAGATGGCATTCTAGTGAATGAAGTTAAGATTAAGTCTATTAGATATTGGCTCACACAAAAAATCGTAAGGAATATGAGAAGTTTCCATGGTTTGGCAACATTTTATCGGAGGTTCATTAAGAATTTTAATATCATTGTAGCCTTTATTATGGATTCTTGAATAAGGGAGAGTTTAGATAGGAAGAAGAACAAGAACAAAGCTTCGCTCTTATTAAAGAGAAATTATATATAACACCAGTCTTAGTGTTGTCAAATTTTGAGAAGTTTTTTTAAGTGGAGTGTGATGCGAGTGGGATAGGTATCAGGATGGTATTATCTCAAAAGAAAAGGCTAGTGGCATACTTTAGTAAGAAACTAAGTGAGGCGAGACAAAAATGGGCTATTTATGATAAGGAGTTTTATGCCATTATGAGGGTTTTAAAGACATGGGAGCATTACCTAATTGGCAAGAAATTTATTCTTTATACTGATTACCAATCATTGAAGTACTTAGGAAGCCAGGGGCCGTTAAGGACCAAGAAGCATGCTAGATGGTCAGTTTATGTTAACAAGTTCCCCTATAAACTTGTCTATAAAGCAAGGAGGAGCAAAGTAGTGGCAGATGCATTAAACCGACAGGATGCCATGATCAGGACGTTAACAATTGAGATTGACGGTTTTGAATACTTAAAAGACTTATATGTTGATAATGTAGACTTTAAAAAAATATAGCAAACTTGTTAAGGAGGGAACCCATTTGAAGATTACTACATTTATGATAGGTTCCTTATGAAAAGCAGTCAACTATGCCTTATGCGGGCATCAATAAGGGAGAAGGTAATTAGAGTTTTGCATGGAAGAGGTCTAGCTAGTTATTTGGGTAGAGATAAGATGCTTGAGGGGGTACGTAAGAGATACTTCTGGCCTAAATTAAGAAGATATGTTGTTTCTATTGTTTTTGGGTGTCACATTTGCCAAAAATATAAGGGTCACACGTCAAACGTTGGTTTATATATGCCATTACTTGTATTTGATAATATTTGGGAGGACCTTTTTATGGACTTTTTATCGGGTCTACTAAAAACACAAAGGGCAATAGATTCAGTTTTTATGATGGTTAATAGATTCTCTAAGATGGTGCACTTATTACCATGTAAGAAGATAACAGATGCGACAATCATTGCTAAACTAATTTTTTGAGAGGTAGTGATGCTCTATAGGGTTCTAAAGTCAATTACATCTAATAAAGACACTAAGTTTCTGAGCCATTTCTAGAACACTTTGTGGGGTATGTTTAATTCATCCTTGAAGTATAGTACCACAACTCATCTACAAATTGATGGACAGACTGAACTGGTAAACAGGACTCTGGGTAGTTTAGTACGGTGTATTTATCGTGACAAATCGACGAATTGGGATTTCCTTATCGTACAAGTTGAGTTCTCTTACAACAATGCAATACATTCAATCGGATAGTCTCCATTCTCTGTGGTATATACCAAGGTACCAAATCATGTACTAGACCTTGTACAATTATTTTAAAAATATTAATATCAACACGAGTGCAGCAAATTTTGCTAAAGAAGCCCAAAAAGTACTAATTAAAGTGAAGGAGAGGCTTGAAAGAGCTATTGCAAAATATAAATTTAATGTAGAGCTATACCAAAGAAATTAAGTATTTGAGGAGGGAGAAGACGTAATAGTGTTCCTGAACAAGAATAGAATTACAGGGTATTAACATAAGTTGGAAGCAAGAAAGTACGGACTATTCAAGATCACGAAGAAAATTAATGATAATGCTTATGTTATTTAGCTACCTTCATAGATGGGTAATATCAACCAAACTTTTAACATTGCGGATATTTTACGTTACTTATTGGAATGCAAGTTAGCCATATCCAGAACATAACTCGAAGTCGAGTTCTCTACAAGTGGAGGAGATTAGCACGGGACTTTGAGTTATTTTCTATTTAGGAAACTGTGTTTTTTTTTGTTTTACTTTTATTTAAGTTATGAAAGACGTTTTTGTCCTTACTATTAGGTTTTAGGTCATTATAAATTGTATAAATACTTCTTTTACGTATTGCAGTCGAATCTTTTTGTCTATTTTAAATCAAATTACTCTATTTCTCTTAAGGTTTTTGTCTACCTTTTGAGTTCTTTGCAGATCTTAGATTAGCTTTGCTTTTTCTATACTCTTATATTAGAGCATTGCATTTCCGCATTGCGTTAGTAATCCTTATTCTATGTAATGTTGAATTTACTTATAAATCTGAAAACAATTAGCAAAATTAACATTTTAGATCCCAATTATAATGTTTGATATAGGAGTTCAATTATATAAGTTCATAAATCTAAAAATGTTTACAATTATATTAATTGTAATATGAAATTCAAATGCAGTTTTAATTAATATCTATAATGAATATATCTAATAAATTTTTATAGTTATATAAGAGTATTATTTATACTCATTATAAATGGAATAAGAAAGTAAAGCAAAGTTTTTATAATAGAAGTAAAATAGGTGAAACATTATATTTTGAGTAGTCTTACGAAATTGTCACAGTGTATTGTGTGATGCTCCATATAGTGTTAAAAGAAACAACTTGTAAATGTTATTAAATAACAACGATCATTTATAAAAAAGAAATTCTATAGGTTGTTATCATAGTTTGAAAATTATCACTTATTATGATATTATTTATTTATCACATATTTCATTCTACAATATTTTGTTATTTAAAAAAAATGATGTCGTATTATAATTTTAAATTTTAATATGATATCATTTTGGAATTATAAATGAATAGAAAATTAATAGAATGTGGCAAAAAAAGGCTTATATGATAGTTAAGTAATATTATAAAAAAGTAAATAATAATTTTTTAAATATAAATAAAAATGAATAAAATTGTGGATTAAAAATTTATCATGACAAATAAACCATGACTTACTAATATTCATGCAATTAGTGAATTATTCTATAAAGTGATACACATGATATTATTATGCTATGCCACATGTATTAGAGCTTAAATCTCACTTTTTCAATTCATTTATTCTAATTTGAAATATGATTGAAATTTTATTAATAATAGAATGAATTAATTGAGAAATTGTTAGCATCATCATTATTACTTATTTTTATCACTTTGCATAGTTTAAATATGAAAGGTGTACTTAAAATAATAATAAGTATCAATAAATTATATAATGAAAAAATATTGCCATATTAGAAAGTGTAAATTATATATTAACTCATTCTAAATTCATATGAAATTTTATTCTCTTACATAGTATTATTAAACTAATCTAAATAAGCACTCAATGTTCTCCAGGAACAAATTTTGAATTTATACATGAAAATCTCTAACTTTATTTTATAAAAATTTGAATTACGTATGAGTTTTAGCACTTATTTTGAACTTTATTTATAATTCTATAAATTGTTTTGGAAAATTCTTAATCATTTTAAAAACTCAACTTTTTATTCTATCAA
>JAOXYD010250215.1:0-16455 GCA_028565735.1 Pinacopodium congolense
CCATTGGGAGCTAACTCTCATTACACTACCCAACTCAAATGCCAAAACTCATCATCTCAGTCTATTGAATGGTATAAGTACAATAAATATCACAAAGTATCATTCATTGAATAAAAAACACAATAATTCCATAAATAATTAAAGAATAACTCCTACAAAGTGTTTAGCTATTCATATCAACAAATAATCCACCAACATCCATATTTTCCATACTAAAAAGTAATAAAGAGAAGAAGAAATAAACTAAATAAATATTTGAAGTCTTCCTCTTCATTCCAAGAGAGCTGGAAAATTTGGATGTGGAGTCTCTTTGTGTCTTACAAGGAGGATGGTGTTCCTTCTCTTGGGTAGCCACCAAACCCTCCAAGTTGCCTCCTTTAGATGTCCCCTTAATGATTCTTAGAGGCTCCTAGGGCTTAGAACACTTATACATGTCAAAATTAGGGTCCTAACACTTAAAATCCTGTGTTTGACCTATCCAGGAGTAAGCTCCACTGTCACCCACATGGCTTGTCATGAGGGTGACAGAAAGTGGTCATCTAGGGTGGGTCACGATCTTGACCCACCACGATCATGTCCTGCTTTTTGTAGCTTTGAATGCACTCCTCTGTTTTTTCCATATCTCTCTCTCCGGACCTCCAATTGACTTAAAATTTGAACTAGAGACTTCTAACATCTTGATCTTCCTCTACATCAATTATCATGACCATCTGAGCTCTAAAGTTTTGCCTAGTAAGCCATCAAAGTCACATGTAAAACTAACATGTATGAAATTTTGATACCTACAATCCACCACCAAAGTGCATCAATCGATCCTTCAAATAAGCTCCAAATCTACCGTCAAACACTAGATAAGATTAAAAAAAACCAAACACTTCAAAGATCATGAAAAGATGTAAAGGATGCAAAAGATCAATTAAACTAAATCTAAAACACACAAAGAAACACATAAAAACTTAAAAACAACGTAGAAACATAACCTAAAAGCACACTTATCACATATAAGAAGTCGACTAATAGAAGATTTGTCGACATAATATTGGTTGAATGATAGATAGGATCAGTCGACCAATACCTTGATAAGTTGGCTTTTAATTTTTAAGGTTTCTTTTCCGTCGTTTAATTTTCATCCGTCGCCTTTCTCAAAATGTTGAACCCTCATTCCCCTAAAACTTTAATCTTCTTCCTCTCATCGTGCCTACTCCTTTTCTTCCTCAAATTTATGATAGGATTAGCGATGTTTTTACTAAGGTATATTACTAACCATTAAGGACCCAAAATAGTATGGGTACCAAAAGTCCATTAAGTTTGTCTTGTAGGTTTTCAAGGATATTTCCAAGAGTATAAGTGGAAATCACCAACCTTATTGAAGAAAGGATGTGAAAAATTCAAGTGATAAAGATGATAATGAATATAGGTACGCCTTATATAAGTATTTGTTTTAGATGTTAATTGATTTTTTATGCTTTTGAAGTACTTAATTGAATGACTTGAAGTCTTAACATGTTTTTGCATTAGAAATCATTATTAAGATTGCATAAATATGTTTTTAAATTTATTGAATTCATTAAGTATGTGTTAACTAGTTGAATAGCCTTTTGAATGATATTCTTACATAATTAGATTTTTCATGTTTAGATAAATTAAAAACTTATGACTTGATAAATTTCTTAATATGATTATTCTTTGATGTTTATATGCTTTATAGATTACATGGTTTATTTTTTCATTTGTAAGCATATAAAAGCATGCTTTGACATGTTTTCGATAATCATAAATTTTGACCTTTTAATCTCTCTAATGTATTTTACATTTTGAATATTCTTAATTTTAAAAGAAAATTTTTTCGTTAAAATATAAAGGATTTACTTTTAGTAAAAGGTATAATATTTTTGATGAATTGCCTCCATGCATTAGTTTATGAAAAGATGGTTGAAAAGTCATAATGCATTGATTTATGAAAAGGTTTGAAAGTTTTGGTATTGGAACAGTATGCATGAATTTAGGAGGAGCATGACATTTGATTTACATAGAATATTTGGCTACCAAATGTTGAGTGTTTTATAAATTTAGGAATGGTATTAGGTGGGGCAAGTAGTACTTATTTTTAGTCTCATTATGAAAGGGAAGTTTTGTATGATGCTTTTAAAGTTGATATGCATTTGACTTGCTTAGGCCTTTCACATGCTTGCTCCCATAATATAAGTGTCTTAAATGACAATTAATGAATTTATGAATGTTGTAGTTACGTTCCAATTTAGATAATGATTATGAATTTAATGTGTTATGACTCTCTTATTGCAATTGATGTCTTGTTATGAAATTTTAAACTTTTTGAAATTGTGATTGCATAAATTTAGGGGGAGTCATTGGTTTTGTGATACTTGTCGTGTTGGAATTGATTGGTATTAATAGTTGACTTGCTATATTTTGCAATTGGAATCAACAAATCGTTTTCTTTTCAATAATTGGTATCAACTATTGGTGTAGACACATCAATAATTGGTATCAAGTATTGCTTTCTTATAAATGGTATCATGTTTTTTTAATAATTGATATAGAAGAATCTCATTTTCAACAAATTTGGTATCAAGTATATGATTTTTGAATTGATATCTCTTTTCACATCAATTGATATCTATCTTGATGATTATTTATTTATTGAGCTTTTAAAATGAGATTTGGTTGTTTTGTTCCCTTTTTAAGTATTTATGACATGGTATCTTTAGTTTGTATTTGTGCATGTTATAAGGGGTGGTTTTTGAAAGAAATTTTATTCTAATGATACTTTGATGAGTATCGATTGAGATGTATTTTGTTTTTTTAAAGGGGAAGATATATGTATCTCTTTTATATGATTCATGGTTGAATATTGGTATTAGAGTGTTACAATTTTTGTATGTGTCTTGCTTTGTATTAGTATTCAAAGAGTATACCTTTTTGTAATTAGATGTGTACTTTTTGATGATTACGAAAAGGGAGAGAATGTTAGATGTGATATTAGAAAAAGGAAGCAAATTTTTGTTTGTTTTGTTAAAGTATGGTTCTTACATGTACATTGATTTTTTTATATAAATTATTTATTATGTGCGTCTAGTATCACATAGTTTTGTCATAATAAAATAAGGAGAAACTATTGAACCAAGGTTTCTTTTCAACTTTGTTTGATGATGAAAAAATATTTCTACTAATGTGTTTAGGGAGTTTGTTATCTTTTGTTAATATAGGTTCAATGAAAACAACTCTTGAAGTGTTTGGTGAAGACTTAAAGTGCATGTATGTTAAGCATTGAAAATAAGAGACGTACATGGATCTCATGACGTATATTGGAGATGTTTGAAGACCGTCTTGATGACAGGAAAAGCACTAGAGAAGAACTTGAAGATCAGAGATAGAAGATCAAATTCATGAGTAGAATTTGATAAGTTTATGTATACATAGCCTTGTAAGTCTTCTTTTGGTTTTGCCATAAGGTTAAAAAGGACTTAATCATGCATAAGCGTTCATGTTTAGCATTTTCATGTATGATGCATAATCAATAGGCATTATATATGTTTGATATTTGTGAAAAAGCCTCTTGATGTATGGATTGATGCATTCTTAGTGTTGCACGAGTATGTGGGATGATTGAATGGGTTAAAGTTTGAATAAATGAATAAAGTGGTATGATTAATGATTTGGTAAATTAGTTAAACTTGTATAACTTACATGAATAAGTCTTGACTTGTATAAATTAGACAAAGATTGTTTGAATTGGTTAAGTATGTATGTATTAAGATCGTTAAAATTGGTTGGATTAAAGAGTTAAGGGAGTTTGGTAATTTAAATCAATTTGGTTATATTAAATTATGCAGAATGTGTTAAGATATGTTTGAAATTGTTTAGTTTGTGTTGGAATGGGTTAATAATTGAAATGGGTTAAGTGTATTATGATTTAGACTTGAATGGGCAGATGAAGTATCAACCCTATTGAGGTCAGTTGATCAAATCATGATATCGTTCGACCTATGGTAGCGAAAATGGAATGGATACTTGCAACTATCCGATTTTGCAATGGATATATTAATTAATATTTTGGAACATTAGTCATCGACTATAAACAGCTATAAAGCCTTAAGATGAGTATAAATATATGTAGTTTGTATAGTTTTTATGTTTAAGAAATATTGAAAGCCTTCATACATTAAGATTGGGCATTCTTGAGCTTTTTTATAAGTTTATGGCATAGTTTTATGTATATTTGTGAATATAGTGTTGCATTTCATTCATAAGAGTTTTGTACAACTTTGTGAGTCAAGAGTTACTACTTTTTTAGGTATTGTGAAAAGGGTGTTTGTAAGAAGTGAATTTGTAAGGTATCTGTGTAAAGGTTATTCTTGAGTCATGAAAAAGAGGAGGGCTATTCTTGAGACATAAAAGAAGAGAGTTGTAAAGTTATTCCTTAGCCTTAGAAAAGGGAATGATAGGTTATTCTTTAGCCTTGAAGGGAAAAGTTAAGGTTATCCTTGATCCTTGAAAAAGAGTTGTATTTCTAAAATTGTATTTTTGTTGCAATAGAGCAAAAATCTCAACAAGTGGTGTAAAGGACTTGATATAGGGGTAAGTGGACTGCTTCGAGTTCGAAAAAATTATTTGTGTCTCTCTTCCCTTATTCCTTTAATTTTTTTCACTTATTTTATATTGTTTAATTTATTGTTATTATTTAATTTGATGAGTTAAATTATTAGTTTAACTTCAACGTTTGAATAAATTGGCAAAAGATTAGATTTTGTAACTTAAAAGAAATTCTAAATACTTAATTCATCCCCATCTTGGGTGCCATTTAGGCCTAACATCTATGATCAGAACTAACAATCTTGAATGATTGTATTAGTTGATTCTCTACATCAATCTTAAAGACCTTGAACTTATCAAGTGATTCAGATTTTTCGTTAAATACGCATATAGATCCATATCAAAAAAATCATTAATGAAAGTCACAAAATATTTGAATCCAAAAATAGTGGGTGAGAAGGATCACATATATCAATATGAATAATTTCTAATACATCTGAATTATGGTTGGATATTTTACTCTTTATTTTGATCATTTTACCTCCAAAATAATCAATACATGTCTTTAAAGCTGTAAAATCAAGAGTTGGAAGAATCTTTTCCTTTATCAATCTCTCAACTCTTGCTTCAGAGATGTTGCCCAATATTTTATGTCACAACATATAATATTTATCCTTTATAAGAGATCATTTATTAGCAACGCTTTTAGTAACATAAGAAGAAACATATAAATTATTAGAATTTAGACACATTTTATATAAACCATATGACAATAAAACTATACCAATATATTTTGCATCGAAATATAACTAGAAATTGGAGTTTTTAATCACAAAATTACAACTTTCTTTGTCTAAAACAGATAACAAGATCAAACTCTGTCTAAATGATGATAGATAATGTTGAACCAAGGTGGTTCCGATTATGTGTTTTGATGATGAGAAAACATTATTATTATTATTATTATTATTATTATTATTATTATTATTATTATTACTAATCTTTTTCTATTTATATTATTAGTTTTCTTATAATATTATTATACCTCTTTCCTTCATATTCCGTTAGCTTATCATTCATTCATAGTTTTAAAATGGCGTATATACTGAAATTTCAAAATTCCATTAATTACAAAATTTTGAAGTGATTTCTTTAATCACTTGGAATATTCAAATAGCATACCAAACTCAATCTTTCTTTTTACTTTGTAAAAGTTGGATGCAAGAATAGTAACTTATGTCTCAGTTCCTCATTAATATTTCAATCACCTTTATTTCCAAAATTGCAATTCCCATTTACGTAAAAATATGTTAGATTTGCATCCTCTACTTCAAATTTATTTGGCATCATGTGCTCTAATTTCTTCTTCCTTTAATGTTATATTTTGTAAAGTTTTTTCTTTATTCTTTTTCTTTATTTGTCTCTTCTAAAAGAATAACTAAATTCCTAAATATTATTAAGTCTTCATCATCCAAGTAGGAAAAAAACTTCTTCCTAGTCTTTACATCAATAAATATATTCTCTTCCACCTTAATTAAATCAAGTTCAATGCCACTTACACTTTCAAAATTTTCTATATATCTCCTTACATCTTCATTTATAGATTGTATGACCCAAAAAAATTGATATTAGCAAGGACATCTATTTTACTATCCTCCTTGTTTGTTAGCTCCAATGACACCTAAAGGATAGGGGAGTGAATTAGTTGTTCTAAAAATTTAGAAACTTAAAGTCTAAATTGATTTTGTAATAAATGAAACGGAAATACTACACAGCCCCCTTCATGGCTCCCTCTCATGACCCCCTACAACATCGTTATACAATCTATACAACTTCTATAGATGGTATTCATGCAACACTACAATACAGTTTATACAAAAACGTTGACGAGTTGTTTGCATGTAATTTATATGTAGTTTTTTTAATACATATAAAATATATGCAAACAACTTATCAACATTATGTGAATTGTGTTATAGTGTTATATGGACCCTGTTTATAGATATTGTATGGATTCTTTAATGACATTGTAGGGGGCCATGAGGGAGGCTTGTGTAGTCGATCCCTAAATGAAATCATTAACTACAATTCAATATAGAATAATGATGATGATGTCAATTTAATTCAAATATAATTCTAATTCTGATGTCAATTCAATTCAAATATAATTTCAATTTTTACTCACAATCAAGTATGACAATATAAGTGTAAGCAATTAAACAACAATATGTAGAAAATGAATGGAGGAAAGGATATACAACAAACTTTTATAGTGGTTTAGCAACTGACTCTTTATTTATGTTTATTATCTAATTACATATTGGAAATCTCACTATAGAGCAATCTTCTTTAGGGTGAAAAGAAACCATTATGATCAAATCTTATTTTGTGAAATTAAAAAGCATCTTTTTATAATCTTACTTAAGGTTGAAGAGTAATCCACAAACTCTTACTTTCGAAGGTGAAGAGCAACACAAAAATTTTACTTTTAATGGGTAAAGAGTAACCCAACAAAATTTTACTTTCATGGGTGAAGAGGAACCTAATAACCTTATTTTTTTTATTGGGTAAAAAATAACCTAACAAATTCTTACTTTAGGATGAAGTACAACCCTTAACTAGTAACTTAGAAATTAACTCCAACTCAAGCATACATAACGTCAACATCAAGTTTAATCAAAATAGTGCTTAAGGGGCTTAAAAAAACACAATTAATGCAATTAATGTAAAAACTTTCAAAAATAACTCATTGTTGTAATGTAAACTTAAACAAAATAAATCTAATTCAATCCTAGACAAACCAAAGAAGCACACTTTGTCAACAAGTAGTATAAAATGGTAAAAAAAAATCGAGTATCGTCTCCCTAGAAATCGGAGAGTAATACTAAGCCAATTAATGTTTAATTATGTAGACAACTCTAAATCAATTGATTAAAAGAAATAAAAAGTAACAAAATAAAATGAAAATAAACAACTTCTAATCTAAACATAAGCTAATGAATTAAGAGTATAACAAATAATAAATTAGTTAGAGATAGGATTTCCATAGGTAAAATAAATCAGAAAAAATAAGCATTTATCACTGAAACAAGATATAACCATTGGTTATAGAAATACTTTTTAACTTTTAAACTCAGTTCATCTCTTTGGTCAAATAAATGAATTTGAATAAAAGATATAAATCATAAGATGCTTAAACCTAAGTTCGTTAGATCTAAAAACCATCATAAAAGACTTTAAAGTCGGTTAACATTTCACTTAATTAATCTTCCAACAATTAAAAGTTCATAGTCATGGTCTTTTAATCATCTAAAGATCTAATTAAGATGGCCAATTAAAGAAAGATTAGATTAAGTACTTTAATTAGGCAAAAATCATCCGATCAAATAAGACCCATAAAATTATAACTCTAATTAAGGAATTTAAGCATAAACATTCAACAATAAAAACAAGAATATAACATGAAAAAAAAGCCATTTGTGATAAACAAGGGTTACTATAAAATAAGATAAAAAGATGAAGGAATACAACTAAAATTGGTCCAAATTGTTGAAACCCACCCTCCAATCTACCTTGAATGCTCTTGAAGGCTCTAATTAAATTTCCCAATGTGAAGAAAGAACAAAAGAAAACAAAACCTAACTAAGAATAAGAACAATCTAAAAACTCTCTTCTTCAATCTGTTATAGCCTCTAAAATTCCCTTTTTTATGTGTTTTTAGTTTTTTATAGTGTTTGAGGTGGCTTCTAGGGTTTTAGGATGTTTTATTGTGATGTTTCAAGTTTTCCTTTAAAAAATACTACAAAACGACATCATTTTATTTCCTCCATTTAAGTCTTAGAAATTAATAGTTTCTACCCCTCTTCTTATTTTTTTTTCTCTAACTCCTTTTATATAACTCCAATGGCTATAAATTTTGGTATATAGATTTTTCACTTAATGTTCTTGTACTCCATAAAATTTTAGAACAATCTGAGCTGTAAAAGTGTACCTAATGTATCACCAAAGTCACCTATACCAAAACTATTACTTATTTGAACTTCGCTTACTCTTCTCTTGATGCATCCTTCATGGTTAGTTATATGCCATTGAAATTTGATGTAGAACTTCATAACATGATACTTTAAATCCTCAAATTGATTCCATAGCTCTTTTAGGTATAGAAGTGCCTTAAAATGGTTACGAAATTGCTTCCATTTGAGTCTTTAAGATCCTTTTTTTCTTTTCAATTCAATTAAGTTCAAATAAATTTAAACCTATAATATAATCAAAAGAACTCATAAATATGGAAATTTATAGATATTTAGAAGTGAACACATATTAAAACATGAAATATAAATCAATATAAATCACTCATAACACTTACAACATTGTTGTGGTTTAACTATACTCTAAGTTTATTTAATTTAATCTAAGACCAATTGAAGACAAGTACACTTTGTCAGTAAGTAGTATAAAATAGTAAATAAACTGAGTATATTATTCTATAGCGACCCATTTGCAAATATCAAGTCAAAAAATGTTTTAATTACTCAAATGATCAAGTTTTGATGAATAAGAATTTAAAACTAAACAGTTAATAAGAATTTTAAAATGCAATATATCATCGAATTATGACTAAAAATTTTCTAAAGATATAAACTAACTAAGGCTTAAGATTTCAATGGATTAATTACTTTTACTTGTATATGGTGGAATGATTTAGAACCTACCTCACTTATCAAGATATTACTAATGGTCATAAAAATGTCTTTTCTCTTTTAAACTCAAATTACTTACTTGATCAGTAAGCAACTTGTAATAAAAGAAATGAATAACAAGAAGCCTAAACGTAAGTTCGTTAAATTTAGGAATCCTTACACAAGACTCTAAGGCTTAGTCCACTCTTAGATTTAAGTATGTTACCCAATTGATTTTTAAATAATTAAAAACCAATGATCATGGATTTTTAATTAGCTAATGCCCCAACTTAGGTGATCAAGGGAAGTTAGGTAAAATAAGCACTTAATTAAGATAAAAATCATTCACCTAATTTATTCATAATCTATTTAATCTCCTAACCTTAGTTATAATAACTTACACACATATATTCATCAATGTAAATCAAATTAAAGACATATAAAGCATATTCATTGAATAAAATAGGAGTATAAAGTCAACAAAAATATGTAAATGAAAAATACAAAAGTTCAGTAAGAAGATGATCACTCACAATTGATTTCTAGATAATTTAACTACTTGTATACTCCTACAAGTCCTTATCACAAAACAATGAAAGATTGAAAAGAAACACAAGAGAAAATAAGGAAGAACCCTAACTAAGATGAACTTTTACTCTAATCTCTTTCAAAAGCCACAAAATATGTGTTTATATAGACCCAAGGGTGCTTGTTAGGGTTTTTGTCGTCTAGTGTAAAAGAGGGATCACAATAGTCATTTCATCATGTCAAAATCACAATTTTTTCTAATTATATGACTTTAATGGTGCTAAAATTATTGCACAATAAGTTAGACTCTTTATTTCAGGCTTCAACAGTGATTACATTAGGGAACAACAATGCCATTAGTCAATCTCAACACCCATTGTTATACTCCTGTAATACACCCCTTTTGCTCCTTTTTACTCTAAATTATTCCAATTCTAATGGTCGATCTCCAATATCATCATAAATCTAAAAATTAGTAAAAAGGAGCTCTAAATTATTCTAATTCTAATGGTTAAGCTCTCATATCATCATAAATCTAAAACTTAGTAAAAAGAGCTCTCAAATGATATAGTTTATGCACTTAATGGGTAAAAATACTACATATAATGCCTTAAGTTATTTACTTATTAATAACATCCTAGCACTTGAATTGTTGCTTGTCTTCAAGCAACTTACTTAGGCACTTAAAAGAAAATATTCCAAGAATGGTTAAGGTTAATTAGGCATCTCAACATAACTTATGTAATTGAATATAACCAATATTATTTGATTCAAGTTTGATCATAAATTAACACATCTAGTCATCACACATAACAAAATTCAATTCCTTATACATAATATTAAAATTTTAGAATCCCATATAAATCTTCATGCAAACTTTTCTGAAAGAAATCTAATTAAACCATTCCTTTACCTCACTCAGTCATTTATAAAAGATGTTAGAAAAGGCTATGTAACCAATCATTCATATTGATTCACAAGTACTCTCAATTCACTTCATACCTTTTTCAAACTTCAACTTAAATAACAAAAATCAATTCTATACATAAAATGCACACACAAGGTATGTGCTTCAACTTTTAAACACCTTTACATACTTTATCGATTGATTTAATTGAGCATTATAGGCTTAGTTAAGAAATCACTTTGTTTTTTGATGTGAAAGTGAATACTTTGTTATGAACACTCCTGATTACTTAACTAAGTCACCTCACATCAACTAGATACTGGCACCATTCTTTAATTTCAACCTTTTTATTTGTGCGAAGCTAGCGGAATGAATTGTTGCTCATTCATTCACATTTTTAAATTCTTAAAAGAAGTTAAAATTACTAATGAATATACATTTTATACATAGAATCATCATAATGATCATCAAGCATTAGTTTTCTAAATTCATGAAGCAAATTGAATTTCCTTGTTCACTAATACTCATAACAAGTTGCATAGATTTTCAAATTCAATTAAATAACTAAATTCATCATGCAAATTTTAAATATCTATCCAAATTCTCATAAAAATCCACATAAAGCTTCTTTTTAACTTAACATTATGGAAAAGGAACCAATTTTACTATGGATTCATGTCTATAATTAAGAAAAATCATAATTAATAAAGAATTATCCATTACTAACTATAGTAATCACGTGCATTACATCAAGGTATACTAATTAATATTTAATCAACCTTAGCATGATTCTATAATGAAGTATCCAAGTTAGATACTAGAAAACTTGCAAAAATTCTAAGTGTGTATCAATTAAACTCTAGGTTTCCTTCATTTTCCCCTACATATAAATTAAACAATGATCCTAATATTCATGTAATCAAAGTAAACCGCAGAAGATACGAAGAATAAGGAAATTCACCTAAAAAAGGCATCCAATTGGTCTTTGCAGCCATCCTTGTGTGACATAAGAAAGAGACTAGAAACAACTATAGGAAAGTAAAAACATCAAACTAAAATAACATTACAAATAAATAAAATGCATATAAAATCCTATAGTATATGAAAAGTTCTATGAAAGATTAGTGAGAAGATATGGAAGAATTGTGAAGGAAGAGTGTTTGCCCTATAGCCTCTACTAACCTAAGCATATATTATTTAACTCTTTGTCCATTTACTTTAAAAAGTTCATTATTCTCTCTTCTTAGCTCAAGAACCTCAATTGAAATTTTTTTTGTAACTTTGAATACACCAGTTCACCTTAAATTTAGCTTCTCGGGAAAGAGTCAAAATTGGGAGTTATATATCAATACATGATCATCCACCTTAAAGTCTCACTGTAAGAGCTTTTTATCATGTCATCTCTTCATGTACTCCTTACACAACTTTGAATTATGGTAGACATTAAACCTAAACTCATCAAACTTATTAAGTTGCATAAGTAACTTAGCACGTTAATGATGTAAATCAAAATTTAAAAACTTTATAGCCTAATATGCTCTATGCTATAGTTCTAAAAGAGACAAGCTTTTCCATATATTATCTTGGACGATGACAGCCAATGGGAATTTTAGATGCGATCCTATATGCCTAAAGTACATAATCTAGCTCTGAAGATCAACCTCACCTAGAAACATTAACAGCCTTCTCTAAGATTTTCTTTAGTTTCCTATTAGAGACCTTAACTTGCCCGCTAGTCTAAGGGTGATATGGTGTAGCAATCCTATGGGTTACTACGTACTTGGCTAATAAATTATCAACAAGTTTATTGTAAAAATGTGAATCCTTATTACTTATAATGACTCTAGGTGTCTCAAAACCAGTTAAAATGTTTTTCTTTAATAACTTTTTTATACCCCTAGCCTTATTTGTAGATAGTGCTTCTACTTCTATTCACTTGCTAAAATAATTCATTGTAACCAAACTGTATTGATTAGAGTATAACTTGGGGAGCAATCTCATGATAACAATGACATAATACCCCATAATACCCCTAAACCCTAAAATGACAACGATTCAAAATGGAGGACATATTCTCTTTAGAAATATAACGTCTAACTATACTATCCACACAAATCTTGCATAAGAAATGGTCATTCTAAAGATAATATTTCACATCTAACAAAAATTTCTTCTTCTAATTATAAGAAAAGTCAAAAGAAAGTATATTACCAGTAAGAAAATTGTTATAGACATCACACTAGTGAGTGATTATCATGGCCATGGGGTGTTCATTAAGAAAGAACTCCTTGATGTTTTTTATGGTTGCGCCCTTTATAGATGCTTCCTTCAATCTTGACAAGTAATCAGTTGTGAAATGTTTAGCCTATTTCTTATCTTTAAGCTTAATGTCGAACTCATGTCAAAGTAGAATTTATTGAATAAGTCTTGGTTTTACATCTGGTTTAGTCATCAAGTATTTCAAAGCTGATAATCAATATAAAAAAACTACTTTTAAAAAAATCAAATAAGACTAAAACTTATTAAAATCAAACACCACCGTTAATATCTCCTTTGTAGTAGTGATGTAATGACTTTGAGTACTGTTTAAAGTTCTACTTGCATAATATAAGAGGTAAAAGAACTTACTCTTTGTTATTCCTACACAACCTCTATTATGAAATCACTTGCATCATACATTAGTCTAAAGAAAATAGATTATTAGGAGACACAAATATAGGTGTAGTCATAAGTTTTTTATTTAGCAATTTGAAAAATGTCATGCAATTGTTATTAAAGTTAAACACATTATCTTTTTCAAGTAGCTCAATCAAAGGCCTAATAATTTTAGAAAAATCTTTAATGAAATGTCAGTAAAAATGTGCATATCCTAAGAAACTCTTAATAGATTTACAAAACTCGGTAGAGATAGTTTCTTAATGATATCAACTTTAGTTAGATCCATCTTTATCCCTTTACTAGATATTTTGTGACCTAAAACAATGCACTCATAAACCATAAAATGATATATTTTTTAAATTTAATACTAAATAGATCTCTTTACATCTTTTTAGGATCTTCTCTAAATTTGCAAAACATATATCAAAGGAAGTACCAAACATAGAGAAGTCAGCCATAAAAATTTTAATGTAATTTTTAATAATATAAAAAAATAGCCATCATGTATAGTTTAAATATAACTGGAACATTGCACAAACTAAAAGGCATGCGTCTATATGCAAAAGTGATATAAGGACATGTAAAAGTAATTTTTTTTAAATATTCCAAGGTTATCAGAATTTGCAAATAACTAGAATATCCATCTAAGATACAATAAAAACTATGTCCAACTATTTTCTTAATCATCTAATCAAGAAAAAGTAAAGTGGTGGCAACTCATCATAAACTGTCACCAAATAATAAATTTTACCTAACAACCTAACTAACTATGTAGCAGAGTAAGTTAGGATCGATTCCATAGAGAATTGGTTGTATTTATGGTTATTCCTAATGTCACACAAAAGAAAATAAAAAAGAAGAGAAAATCCTTCAATGAAATGGAATTAAAATGAATAGAAAATACAACTAACGAAATTAAAGTGAATTAAATAAGAAAGCAATCAATTAGAAATAAATGACAAAAGAATAAAAGTTGGGCAGAAGATACTATCCAGATTTATGAATTACAATCAATCTTTGAAAATATGTAAATTTTGTTATACCTAAGATGTTAGCTTATAGACACATAAAAAATTTATCTTAATTTCCTCTAATTTTAGATAAGTCTTATATGATAGAAAACTTATCATTAACTACGTGACAATCTAAAACAAGCTCTCTAGATTTAGTAGCGTAATATCATTAAGAACTAGGAAACAGTTAACTTAGGCTATAATGTCATAAGCTCACATTATATAGCCTAAAGAATCAGAACTATAGACTAATTGATTAAGTGTACCTACAAAATCAATTAAATTATCACCACTTATAGGTTTAACTAATGATAATTACGGATCAAAAGCTAAAACATAGCAATTGAACTAAACATTACTCCTAGGATAGCTAATCCTATGAATTAATCACTAATTTATGACATTAATTCCGAATTCCAATTCAATCCTAGCATAAGTCATAATATCCATTAAAATCACAATCAATTCTCACAATTATAATACATTAATCCATCAAATATCTTCAAACCTAATTAAAACTAACCTAACATAATGAAATTAATAATAAAACAAACTAAAATTAACAAGGTAAAAGATAAAGATGCAGAAAACATAAAGGAAATAAGGAGAACAAGGCTAGAAAATAATGAAATTATATACTATATTAACATAAAACAAAGTTTTAACACTATTCAAAGAAAACCCAAAGTAAATATATATAATAAATATAAATGAAAATAGAAAGGACAATAGAGAAAACATAAATAAAACCAGAGATTCAACACCTAAACTACTTAATCTATGGTCTGCGTATGAAAAGAGATGAAAAGAACATGACAAGAATCTAAAACCTAAGGAAAAATAAGGCTGCCCTAAATAGGGAGCAAAAAACTAACAAAAATCCTCTTATTTTTTTGCTTATATATACCTCTCTAAGGTTTGGGAAGGGTTTTATAAGTGAACTATTAAGTTTGCCTTTTATTTTAGCTTGAGACAGTATGTTTTCGTCCATTAATAGTAGTTCATTAACCATTAATGGTGCCCTGGATTTAACCATCGTTGAAGGACTTGAATTTGTCTATTAATAGTAGTTGCTGGGTCTATCAATGGCCCTTTGCATCAACCACCATTGATGTCTCTATTAGGCCTCCTCTTGCTCTTTTGACTCCAAATTTTCTCCAAACTTGATCTTTGCACTTTGTATTTTTGTCTTAAGGTTAAATCATGAATTGACATTGAAAGAGGTATAGAAATACTATAAAATGTATTCCTATTAAATACCCTTCTACTTGAACTATTGCTTGTTCTCAAGCTGTGACTTAAACATTCTACGTAAAACAATCTTGATCAAATCTAAAAAACCGATTGGACATAATAGAATTCAATTAAAACCTTTGATCTCATTCACAATTGTCAATTCCATCATGGTCTAAATTTTTTTTTATCACATGCAAGGTACAACGTTAGCAAAGGTAACCTAATATGTATAATACCAAGTATTCAAGTCATTTTGCATAGCCATCACACTAACCTACTCAAGAATGATCAAAATAACTAAAAACACATCATAAATTGAACTTAAAGTAACATTTAGGAGTTCATCTAGTCTTTTTAGATGAGAACAAAAACCTTGTCATAAATGACCCCATTTACTCAACTACGGTGCTCCCCTTTAGCTTGTTTGAGATATTATCTAACTTTTTGATGTGAAGGTAAATATTTTGTCATGAGCATCCCCGATTACTAGATTAGATCACCCTCTCAAATAGCTACTAGCTCCACTAATATACTTTAGCCTTCACATTAATTTCAAGCCAGTAGAGTGAAATTTTCTCACTTTATTCATGATGAGCTCGTCGTAAGTTATCAAACAATAAATTCCTAACTACCCAAACTATGCAGTAATGGTGAGCTAGGGCCAAACCACGAAGAGTCGAAATGCAAATGTTATTTAAAATGTTGCAAGAAAAAGAAAAGAAAATACCTTGCAAAGATGAAAGCCAAATGAGTTAAGATGCATAAAACACAAATAAAGAGATAAACACAAAGCAAATTTAGATAAGACTAATAACAATAGCAAAGAAGTGGGTTGGAGATATCTTTAGGATTTTGGGATGATCATTGATCCTTGAATCTA
>JAOXYD010250226.1:0-16455 GCA_028565735.1 Pinacopodium congolense
CAATTGTTCACTATTTTCTCCAATTAATCACAATTTAACCATTTAATCCACATTTAACTATGCTAATTCCAATTAGGTTATGTTTTGGGGTGTTACAGGATATGTAAGACTATTTAGACTACCAGTGGTACGATAACTTCATGGCTTCGATCGATGAGGGACGAGTTAAGTGGATGACTTATGAGCACCATGGGAGCAACACCTACGGATTTATTGAGTCTTACTTTGAGCCGCCACCACAGAGTTACTACTAGCAGCAAGAAGAAGAATCAAGACTGAGGGAGCTACTGATGAGGGCCATCTCCACGTTCGAAGAATCAAGGTTAACAGATTTATTGGATTGGGTCAATGCCATATAGGAAGTCAAATCCAAGTTATAAAGGCCTCTATTCCAATTTTGCCCTATAAGTGGAGCAATTATTTCAAGGAGAAGAGGAGTCAAGATTAGAGAAGTTACTCAGTAATTTCATATCCGCTAATAAGGCTAGGCTTGACAATGTAGATGCTCGCATAAAAGGTATTACAGCATCCGCCCATGAATTGATGACATAGATAAGACAGTTAGTTGGATTGAATATAGAACACGAGCAAAAAACTGCAACCAACATTCTAGATGTGGATCTAAATGAGCAGGTTAAGGAAAAATCATTTACAAATGGTAAGGAGCTAGTTAGTGAACCCATTACAAAGAAAGAAGAAGCATTGTTGATGTTGCATGTTTCATTGAAGAAAAATAAGTACCTTTATCTATTGATTTTATTGGCATAACAATTATTACTTACAGGAAAGCGATTGGATGTCAAAATCCTTTATTAAGGTACCTTACACAAGCAATTGGCAATATGAAAAGAAAATTAGAGGGAGGTGTAAAAGCCCATACATCATTGGCAAGTCATCTTCAATATAAAGATTTCGGTTGAAGGAATGGGCTTATGAAGAAAATCATTATTTTTTAATCTTAAGGCCTAGCTAAAGACCTCAAAGAAGTACTTGTTGGGAGGCAATCCAACCATTTAAATTTAAGTACTTTCTTTCCGATAGGATCGTAGATTTTAATTTATGTTATTTCAATTTTAGTTGTGTTTTTAATTATCTCTTTGCTTTCACTTTTCTTCTATGGCTTGATCTTTTATCTTGAGTTAGCATGGATGGTTACCATGGATGGCTATAGCATGACAATGTACATATTTAGGGGAGTTTCGTTATTCCTTTCTCTTCGCCTTTGTTGTTCTTTGATATTCAATTTAAGTATAAGGGGACTGAGATGATATTCTTGTTAAGAGTGGTATATGATAGAGATGTATTTTATAGTATTTCTATATGAGTTTCAATGCCATTTCATCCCTATTTTGTTGCTTAAATGCTTAATTTGTGTTCCTTTTTGTGTTTACATACAAATTTGACCTTAAGGTAAAAATACTAATTAAAAGGGCCAAAAATTGGAGCATAATTAGAACTAGAAGAGGCATGACACCAATTTTTAGACTTAAAACATCATGTTATGAAGTTCCAAACCAAATTTCAATGCCATATAAAAGGCCATAAAGAGTGGACAAAGAAAAGAACAAGACAAGGTCAGTTGAGTATCAGTTTTGGTATAAGTGATTTCTATAATGTATTAGGTGTACTTTTAGAGCTCCGATTACTCTAAAATTCTTTGGGGCGTAATATCATCATGTGAGGAGCCTACGTACCAAATTCCATGGTAATTGGAGCTATATAGAAGGAGTTAGAGCATAAAAGGTGAAAGGGGCAGAAGTTATCACATGCTAAGGTAAAAAAGGAAATTGTAAAATTATTTCATTTATATGATTCTTAAGGGAAATTTTGACTAAATTTCTCCCACAATATCTCTAAAACCCTAGCAGCCCTCCAAAACATATATAATGGATATCAAAAACATGAGAGAGGCAGTCCTTGCATTTTCTAAGCTCTCCATTCGTTTTACAACCATCTTCTTCTTATTTTCTTAATTTTTCTTGGGTTTTTGTTTTAGTTTTAGGTTGATTTTCTTATGCTTTTTTTATTTTTTTAATTTTCTGTACATTATTTTCTTGTTTTAGTCTTGAATATTTCTGGTTTCTAGGTTGTATTTATTGCTTTATTATTTTTATTGTTTTATTTTTGCATTTGGCTATTTTTTTCGAATATTTATGTTAAACCTTTATATTTTATTAATGGAATGCATAGTTTTATTGTTCAGTTTCATGTTTTTATTTTTTCTAGCAGTTATTTTATTAATTAAATTTGGGTTCTTATTTATTATTGATGTTCTTGATTAGTTTTTACTTTATTGTTGGATTTATGCATGCTTTTAGGTTGTTACGAGTTTAATTTTAATTTTTATTGGTTGGGCTTTGTTAATTTAGGTGTGTTTCATTGTTAATTAGCTTTAATTTAGTTTAGATTAAGTGTTGAATGGTTGGTTTTTATTATGGGTTATGTTTATTTAGTTATTCTTTTGCTTAATTTCGCAATGTTTAGCTAGTGTCTTTTTCGGTTTGAAGGTGTATGAAGGGTTTAGGTTGATTAATTGTGAGAATGTGAATTAACTAAGCTTAATTTGGTGTTTTCAGGTTTAGGTTTTTTTGGGATTTTGGTTAATTATTATGGATTAGGAGTTATCCTTAGGATTGATCACCCTTTAGGCAATTCCCTGATCCTAAAGCTAGGAATGAGAAAGTGATACGTAATGGTCTTTAGCAATTTCTGAAAGTAGCAATAGGTTAGTTGGATTTATTAGGATACTTAGCCAGCTAATATAGAATCCCTTATCTTTAGATTACACTATCTGACCTTGCGAGTTAGTGGCCTAGGTTAGTTATTTCTTAACACCTAAAGCTTCTCTACTATTAAATCTAGAGAGCCTGTTCTAGGTTATGAAAGGGGATATGGGCATTTCTAAAGCTTGTTAGATTTGTTTAAATTAGAGGGACTGAGGGTTTAAGAGATTTTTCGAACCTATAGGCTAACACTATAGCTAGAGCACCATTTATCTAGATTTAAAGATCAATAGTCATTCCTAAGTCCCGATGATACCTTCAACCCATTTCTTTATCATCGTTCATAGTTTTATTTTATGTGTTTGCGTTTATCTTTCAAGTTGTTTAGTTTAGTTTATTTAACTTCCTCGATTCTAGGGGTTTTATTTTCCATTTCTTAGCAACATTAAAGGTAGAAATGCAGCCTAACTCTCTGTGGGATCGACCCTGACTTGCCCTAGATACTATTTAGGTTAGTTAGGTATTTTATTATTTGGTAGCTTACGACAAGTTCTACCAAATTTTTGCACTTGGAATATTGCGAGTCTTTTAATAGAAAACTTGTTCATTTTGATTGAAAACCATACTAAGTTTGGTTAAATTTTAACTGGTATATCTTGATGTGATAAATGTGATTGGTATGATTGGTATGGACTGATTCTTATTTTATCATGGATTTTTTTAATTTTAGTTGTGAATATATGGTGGAATTGAATCCTTGTGCATAATCCTAAGTTTAAAGAAGTTGCAATGGATTTGCATGTGAATTTGGAATAGAATTTAATATATTTGCACAATGAATTTGAATACGTGTGTGAATTTAGAACTTTATGCAACTGGTTGTGAATATTGAGGATCGATGACATTTAGTTTGCGTCATGATTTTGGAAAATGGATACATGATAATTATTATGGTGTTTTATATGTGGAATGCATTTTGTTGTAAGAATAAAAGAGAGAAAAATAGAAAAGAAACAAAAAAGAAAAAGACGAAACAAAAAAGAAAAAAAGAAGAAAAAAGAAAAAGAAAGAAAAGAAAAAGACAGAGAAATAATTGAGCAATCATTCACTTCACTGGTGTGAGGTTGATTGAGTAACTGGGGGTTTTCATGACAAGGTGTGCACTTTCGCATATGCAAGACCAAGTGACCTTATAACCAAGTCATTTATCATTAGTGATTGAGTGCATTTGTGCTTATTTTTGTTCATTTTATATATGAGATGGACTATTGTGAATTGGGTTGAAATTTGAAGAAGGCATAATGTTAACTAAGTAAAATTGTGATTTAATGTGAATAATTTGTTCCATGGCACTTTTGGAGGATCTTTCATGGTTGAATGAGTGAATTAATTATTTAAACATAATGATCCATCTATGACAGGTTTGCATAATGATCTTAGCGAATTTCTTGATATTTAGTATTATGTTTGAGGAGTTGATTTTGCTATGTATAATGACCATATTAGTTAACCCATATCAACCTTGAGTTAGATGATATTGATTATATTTGATTGCATAAGTCATATTGAGTTATATGGCTAACCTTTAGCCATTTGTAGAAGACTTTCATTAGAGTGCCTAAGTTGCTTGAGGGCAAGCAATAATTCAAGTATAGGGGTGCTGTTGATGCATATTTTACATTGATTTTAAATGCATGATTTGCTATGCTTTTGCCCCTTTAATGTTTCAACTACACCAATTAAGAGTTAATTATGTTAATTTTAGGTACATGTTGGATTTCGAGTAAGAAATATTAAAGTAGAAATTTTGGACTTCCAAGCACATAAAACACAACAGCTTAGGAGCTTTGAAGAGGAGCTCTCCTAGTTGTCCAAAACGCATCACACAAGCATCTTGGGAGTTCTTTCTTTGGAGAAAAATGAAGTAGCATTTGGGAGCTTCTCATCCTCCATATGGCAGCACTTTGGTGTGCTTTTTCATCCAAATATTCAAGCATTTAGAGTGTTTAAAGGCACATTAAATGGCATCAATTGGAGAAACTTTGGAGTCCTTTCTTCCATCCAATATGGCAGCTCCTTATTGGTGTTTAAGAGCAACACAATGAGAGCTTCTCATGGACTTACATGTGGCAACATCCAATGATTAAAAGCTTAAGAAAGCTTTCTTTCCATGAGCATTAAAATGTAGAAGCAAGTGGGAGTCAAAGCTTTTGAAAAGTTTAAAGAGAGGGGATGGCTTACAAATGAGAGGAGCTCATAAAGTGACACATGTCCCACTATTTGAAGATATATATTCCGAAGCTTTGTAAGAAGCTTTCCAAAAAAAAGAGAAAAATGTTATTAAGATAGGAGAATGAAAGAAAAAAAACTTAGAATAAAAAGTTTAGCACGTAAATCGAGGTTATTGGAGTAACAAGGAGACAAAAAGCTTTAAAGCTTTAAAGCTTAGAGAAAACATTTGGTAGGTGGAGCTTTAAAAGCTATATAGAGGTGATGACATCATTTACGATTGGAGAAAATCTTCATTCAGATGGCGGATTAAAAGAAAAAAAAAGAAGAAGAAGCCTTTAAAAGCTTAAAAAAAATGACGACAGATCATTATTTCAACCCTAAGTAGCCTTCCTACAAGTATAAAAGGCCAATAAACACACAAAAATATGAGGAGTCACCAGAGTGAGAGAGAAACATCCTTAGGTGTAATTAGTGTGTTTTCATCTTTCTAGTTAGGGTTAGCTTAGATTTTCATTTTATTTGTTCAATCTCTGTATTTATTTTCTAGATTGAAGTTATAAGAGCTTATAGGTGGATAAAAGAGCGAGATTTCAGGGGATTTGGACTAATTTTAGGTTGTATTTCTCCCTCTTTGTATCTTACTTGTATGAACTCTTATTTTTATCAATAGAATGTACTTTATGTTATATTTTGGATTCGATTGATGAAGAAGTGTGCTTAAAGGTTTAGTTAAGGTTAGGATTAAATGGTTTTTGTGTGTTTAGAGTATTTTTGCCTAATTAAAGTGTTTAATTTAATTTTTCTTTGAAGATCATGTTAGTTAGATTCTTAAATGATTAAAGGACCTATAACCATGGGCTTTTAATTGTTGGAACATTAATTAGGTAACAAAATTGAATTTAGGTGTTGAACTGACTCTAAAGTCTTTTATGAGTGTTCTTAGGATTAACAAACTTAATTCTAGGTGTCCTGTGATTAATGCCTTTTATTCTAATTTGTTTATAGACTAAATAGATGAATTAAGTTTAAAAGAGACAAGATGTTTTTATGACCATTAATTATGTCTTGTTTTTATGATGTATGCCTTAAATTTGTCTGAAAAATTGTTCCTTATTTGTTTAACCTATTGAATCCAAAGCCCTGACTAATTTATTATTTATTAGACTCCTAATCCTTTAACTTATGTTTAGATTGAGCTTTATTTGTTTTTATTTTGATTATTCTTATTTATCTCTTTGAATCAATCTTTTTAGGGTTATCTAGGTAATTTGACACTAATTGAACTAGTGTTCCGCTCAGATTCCTAAGGAAAATGATACTAGGGGTTTACTCCATTTATACTACTTATAGACAAGGTGCACTTGTTTTTAGTTGGTCTAGGATTAGATTGGTAAATTTATAGTTTAGTTAAACCGCAACACTTAGTAAGAATATTAGCCAATTAACCATAAGTAGACACATAAGGTGTACAAATTAATCCACTTTCTAACTTTTCCTTGATAAAATGTCTATCAATTTAAATGTGCTTTGTTCGATTATCTTGAACTGGATTGTGGGCTATGTTGATTGTAGACTTGTTGTCATAAAATAATCTCATAAGGCCATCCCACTTAATCTTCAACTCTTCATGAATAATTTTCAACCAAAGTAGTTCATACACATCTTAAGCCCAGACTTGATCGAGTTACTACACCTTGCTTTTTGCTTCTCTAAGTCACAAACTTCCCACTAAGAAAAGTATAATATCTTGAACTTGATCCTCTATTAACAATAAATCTAGCATAATCAGCATTAGTGTATGCATTAAGAACCAAATCTCCATTTCTTTTGAACAAAATACCCATCCTTGGTGTTGCTTTAAGATATTGAAATATTTTTTAAGTTGCTTGAAGATGAACTTCTTTTGGATTATGCATAAACTTACTAATTGCACTCACTACATATATTATATCTGGTTGTGTTTGAGATAGATAAATTAGTCTCCCTACTAGGCATTAATACATCTCTATGCCTACTACAGTATCCTCTTGCACTTTTTCAAGCTTAAGATTTAAATTAATAAGGGTGCTTGTAGGTTTGTAAACTATTTTACATGTTTCTTTGAGAATATCTGTAACATATTTTTATTGTGAGATAAATATTCCTTTTTTAGAATGTGCAAATTCAACTCCAAGAAAATACTTCAGCCTTTCTAATGCCTTAATTTCAAACTCTTTAGCTAATTGTTGAATCAAAAATCATTTCTCTCTATCATCATCTCCTATCACTATGATGTCATCAACATACACTAGAAGAGCTGTAACTCCCTTTGAAGTAGAGTGTTTAATAAATAATGTATGATCTCCTTGACTTTGTTTATACCCTACAGCCAACATAACTTTAGCAAATCTTCTGAATAATAAAGTGCCTTTTGTAATTTATAAACAGTATTAGCTACTAAATTCTTCCCATTACTTGGTGGGATTTTCACATAAATCTCTTCTTCTAGTTCTCTGTATAGGAATGCATTCTTAACATCATACTATTGTAGTTCCTAACCATAATTAGCATCTAATGACAATAATACTCTAATCATATTCATCTTTGTAATAGGAGAAAAAGTCTTTAGATAGTCAATCCCATAAGTTTGAGTATAGCCTTTTGCTACCAATTGTGTTTTGTATCTCTCAATTGACCCATTTTCCCTATATTTCACCGTACATACCCACTTACAAGCCACTGGCTTCCTTCTTGTAAGGAAATTCACCAACTCCTACTCTTTGTTTTTTTTTCCAATGCCTCTATCTCTTCATTCATATCTCGTTTTCATTTTTCATTAGATAAAGCCTTAGATAAGTTATCAAAATGGTCATGGTACTTAGGCTCATAAGGAAGGCTTTATGAGAAGGTGAAATTTTTTAAAAGATAGGAAGTGTGTAAGAGGATTTAATGGTCATTTTGTACACTCTCTGGTTCCTTTTCTGATGGCGATATGAAGGTCCTGCACATCATTATCCATATGAACCTCAATTTCATTTTATAATGCAAGATTAGAAATTGTTACCTTATGTGAAGAATCTAAGTTGGACTCTTGGACCTGCGTAGGTTTAGGAACAACCATCTTCTTTCTTGTGAATACCTTACCTTTGCTAAACCTTACATCCCTAAGGGAAGAATTAGTTTTTTTTTCTTGTGTTTCACTTGGTGCTTTAAACATGGGTTCAAATATAGGTTATTGAAGTATAGAGTATGATGGTTACTCTGGTATATGGTTTAGATAGGATGAATAAGAAGGTACACTTAATGTTATAAAACTTGACATAGTAATTGGATTAAATAGAAAACCTTCCTTATCTTCCCTAATTGGATTCTCCCCTTGAACATAAGGATCATTGAAATACAAATCTTATTCATTAAATTTGGCATCCATTGAAATATAAAACTTCTTTAATGGAAGATGGTAACACTTATACCCTTTTTGAGTTAAAGAATAGCCCACAAATACACATTTTAAAGCCCTAAGGTCCAATTTCCCCTTATTTTTACTATGAACATGAATGAATGACACACACTCAAAAATTCTAGGAACAAGATTGTTGGTATTGTTTAGATTTGAAAAAATGTTAAAAGGATATCTATCGGAATTTTGAGATCGAAGACTTTAGAAGGCAATCGGTTTATAAGATGAGTGGCTATAAGAACTGCTTCCCCTTAAAATGCTTTAGACATATTCTTTTGAAACAAGGCTTATATTTTTTCAAGAAGGTGATCATTTTTCCTCTTTACTATCCCTTTTTTTTGTAGAGTTACACATAAGAGGACTCGTGAACTATCCCTTCTTTATGAAAGCATGGGGTAAGGACTTGATTGAAATAATCATTAACATTATCTAATATAAATCTATTAATGGTGGTTCCAAATTGATTTTTAATCACGGAGAAAACGTTTGGGAGTATGGTACTAACATCGAATTGATTTTTTAGTAGAAAAAGTTAGGTAATACTAGTAGAATCATCAATAAAAGAAACAAATCCTCTTGCCTTAGAAAGATTAGCACCAATAGATGGACCCCAAATATCACTGTGAATAAGATAAAAAGGAATAGAACTCCTCCTATTACTAATTAGAAAAGATACATGCTTATGTTTAGCAAACTCACATATGTCATAACGAAAATTTTCATCATTAAGATTTATAAACAAAGAAGGAAACATATGCTTAATGATTTGAAATGATGCATGTTCTAATCGATAATGTTGAAGCAAAATTATTTCTTTATATGATGTAATAGTGTCTGATATGAAAGAATGGGATGGTTTTCCCTTAGTTATGTTCAACTAACTTGGTGTTTCAAGATAGTGGAGGCCATGCCTTTCTCTATGAAGCCCAATCATCCTCACTGAACCCTTGTCTTCAAACATATAATGACTACTGTAAAAAAAATCACGTTACAACATAAATCTTAGGAGAGTTATTGTATGGAAACAAGGTTCGTAAATAGTTTAGGGACATAAAGAACATTTCTCAAAGTGAGCAATGGGCTTATTTTGACATCCCCTACACCTTCCACAGTTGTTAAAGATCCATCAACTGTGGCTATTTTCCTACTACTTGGAAATGGGGTGTAGGTTGAGAAACATTTGAGTAGTTGGGTCATATGGTCTATAACTCCAAAATTCATGACCTAGAAATTGGTAAAGTTTGTATGTAAGACATTTAATCCAAAGGAAAATGAAAATTTACCTAAATATGCTAAAAAATGAGTACCTAGAGACCTCTCATGACTTTTAATAAGGGATCTCACCCTTTTAATCTCAATATCTTCTTAGTTAAGACTATTTAGCTTTTGTGATGTTGATACGCTTTGTGATGTGATGGGAATATGGACTTCAACTCTTGACATTTTCCCTGCTTCTTTTTGTTTAAAATAACTTGAAGTTTTTCTTAAAAAAATAAGGAAGGTATTCCTTAAACAATTCAAGCAATAAAGGCTTGAAGAAATTCTTTATTTTACAGAAGAAATAGCACAATAATCAATAATGAAGGCTGAATGATAGAGATAAAACAACAATGAAGGCTTAAAGTGGCTAAAATTGAAGGAAAGAAACAACAATGAAGGCTAAAAGTGGCTAAAATTGAAGGAAGGATACAATAATGAAGGCTAAAAGTGGTTGAAATTGAAAGAAGGGTACAATAATAACGGCTGAACCAAAAGAGAAAAAAAGCATAGAAAATATTTTTAGAAATGAAGGCTAGAAACAATTTGATCTAAGAAACCTAATTTGGCTATGATACCATGTTAGAATTTGAATAGAAATTGTATTCTTTTATGTAATAAATGTTTACAATAGGTTTAATTTATATATAAAATTCTAATACCTATAAATGAAAACTAATAATTCTAATCCCATGATTTATGAGATACAATAATAAATACCATAATATTTTATATGCTCTATAATCCAATAATTTATAGGATATCGTAACATAGTAGGAAACTTATTCAATTACAATCATTCTACATAAATATTCATGATTTTATCATAGTTTCCATTCTTTTTCTAAGAGCCAGCCACATTATGAAAACATTTGAGGGGGCTATATCAGGTTCCCAAACCATATAAAACTAATTAACTTTAGTTTGAGGTCTTAAGAGGAAGGCTCTGCATGATTTAATGGTGAAATTTTTGCTCCCATATAGCTATTAGTAGATGATATTTAGAGAGTTAGAGTTTGGCCAATAAGATGGCATCATGTCCCATATATCATTGAAACCTTTATTTGTATGAGTAGGACAACATCATTTATTATCCCTCACAAACTTATGCATTATGGTGAAAGGAGGGATGATGGCCTTTAATGCAAGAAATTCATTTAGCTTGTAGAGAGGACCAAAGTCATGCCAATTATCATACCATAAATAAGTGTTATTCCTATCCCCGATTATGTGCTTAAATTGAAGTTACGCTACCTCTTTAGTATTAAGGATTTGCCTCAAGATCCAAGAAGTAGAGGGATTTGTTTAAATGTTCCATAAATTAGATCCCTTGAGAAATTAGATATGTACCCATTTAACCCATGGACTCTCCCTGTCAGTGCAAAGCCTCTACAACCTCTTGACAAGCAAGCTTTTGATAACAAGATTTATGGAGGGGATACAAAGCCCTCCAAATTTCTTTGGAAGACAGACCTCATTCCAATTGATACTAGGCTTCTTAAAATTATTAGCACCACTCCAGAGGTAATTTCTTATCAATTTTTCAATGATTTTAACAAATTCCTTGGGAGGGTCAAATGGCAGCACCAATATATATGAAGGCTAGAAAGCATAGATATAATAAGTTATAGACGACCTCTATAAGATAGCAATTTTCTAACCCAATTATTGAGCTTCCTGTGGATGGATTCAATAATAGGATAATAATCCAAGGAGGTGAGTTTTCTATTGGAAATAAGCACACCCTATATACTTGAAAAGCAAATCGTGTAAGGAGAGACCCTTTGAAATATCAATAGTTCCAATATGTGTAAGGAAACCCTCAGACATGAGGAAAGAATTCTTAAGCGAGTTAAAGACTAGTTCGAACATGGCTGTGAATTGCTCCAAAGTATTAAAGCCACAAAGGAGAAGTAAATCATCCTCAAAGGATAGATTAACCATATAAAGTTTACGACATTTGTGATGGAATTTATAATTAAGTTATTTAGCTATGTTAAGCTTTACAAGTCTATATAAGACCTCCATTTACATCACTAAAAGGTAAGGTAAGAGTGAATCTCCCTACCTGATCCCTTTTGGTACTTTGAGCAACTGAGTAGGCCCCTTATTAGCTAAAGTTAAAAAGGAAATTGTGGAGATGCATGTTTTAGTCTGAAGGATGAATTTTCCAGAAAAATCCATACTTTGCATAATGGAGATTATGAAGTTATAGCCAAGAGAATCATAAACTTTTTTTAAATTAATTTTCAAATCACAACTCCTTATTGATTTAATAGATTTATAGTTCCTGAATAGTTTTTGAGTAATCATAATGTTATCCCCGATGCATCTACATGACACAAAGGCAGACTAGCTAGAGATGGTGATTCTAGGAAAAGCCTTCTTCAATTTGTTAGCCAAAATCATAGTAATAAGTTTGTAAATCACATTACTGCTGGTAATCGATCTATATTCATTAAAAGAGGATGGGTTTGTAGTTTTGGAAACTATGCATAAGAAGGTTTATTAATTTCATTTAATATGCATCAACTAGAGAAAAATTTCATAACAACATTTTGGACTATCCCTTCAGTAAATCTCTAGGTGCTCTGAAAAAATATGGCATTAAAGCCGTCCAGTCCAGGCATCTTATCTGGGTTCATGCTGAATATTATTTTCTTGATTTCATCTACTGTAACTGCCTTCACTAATTCCTCTTCAAGTTTTGATGGGAAGGTGTTCTTTAGTTGGTTTTAGACTTCTTCAAAAATGGAAGATAACATATATTCTTTACCTAGTATTTGTTTAAAATGAGCAAAAGTATACTCCTTGAGCTCTTCTTGATTATATATATTTCAGCCATCCTCCATTGTAATATATGATATCCTATTCTTATTCCTTCTGCCTTGGATAATTCTGTGAAAAAAATTAATACACTTGCCCTCTCCCCCCCCCCCTGCCCTTTCTCTTTGAGCTATAAAATTCTTTATTTCTAATGTTACTTTCATGGTTTCATTAAAAGGATAAAGTGTCAGCTAATCTTGGTACGACCATTGTGTTTCTAAGGCATTATCTTTCTCCTTTATGATAAGGTCTCAAGGGCCTTTGTTGAGGATGATCAGTTCAGCTTTAATGGCCATTAGTTTTTGGAGACATACGAAGCCATAGGTTTTTTTAACTAAGGCACTTAATCCTTTGAAAGCAATGTCATTACAGGGAGGATGGGTTTTATGGGGCAAATTTATAGTGTTTTTGGATGTTATTTGTTGTATATTTACCCATATTTCAGTGCTTAATTAATTAATTAATGTTTAGAAATGTTTAATTTATAGGTTGATGTGAATAATTGAAAAAATGTGTAAAAATATTAAAGAATGACACAATATTGGACCATTAACGGCACCCTGCATAGCCCACCATTGATGGATTGCAACTCACCATTGAAGGAATCAAATTTTGCATGTTAACGGTGGGCTATTCATCCTATAACAGTCTCGCTATAGATCGGTGCAAACCACCGTTGAAGGACGACAAACACGTTTTCCAACAGATTCTTCAACATTTACGGCTTGTCTTCTTCCTCCACTTACAACTACCCCACTCTTATATAAAGAGGACTTCTCCAGAAGTTCTAAGCATCAGATTTAGGATCAAAACACATTTTTTTTTCTTTAGTTTTCATATCAAAGTAGTTTTTAGGTTTTTTTTTATTTTCTTTCTTTTGTAATTTGAGATTTTCAAGTTATTTGAAGTTCCAACAGCTTCATGCACATAGTTCTGACTTAAAATATCATCTGGGATGTGATTTGGTTCACTTAAAACTCTTTATTTCGTGTATTATTATTGTTATTTTGAATTAATCAAAGTTTTATTACTTAAATTATATTTATTATGTTCGTTGATTAATTATTGTGCTAAATGGTTAATTTCGGTTAAATTATCATGGTAAATCTGTTTATGAATGATTAATTGTGTTAATTTACAATTAATGCATGATTAGTGAATTGATCTTTGTTTATTGAATGCTTAATGCTGGTCTTGAACTGATCACTTAGGATATTTCCATCAAATAATCTAGGATCCGACAATCTCTACTTAGGTTATTAGAAAAATCAATAAACAACGTGGTTTAAATTAATGAACTAATCAAAGATTGGTTAATCATGAGGATACTAGTCTTAGATTATGATGATTTAAGACTAGACTTCCTGAACCTTAAGCCTTTTACCTAAGTCTAAGGCATAAATAAACTTCAAGATATGACCAATAGAGATAAGTCGGTGTCTTAACCATAGCACTGCCTTGAGTTAGAGAAGACCCTAGATTAATCATCACTTATCTCTAAATCAATTAAATCATCAACCACCAAAGCTTAACTGAATAATTTAGGAAAAGCAATTTATAGCTCTTTTATAATTGATTGAAATTTTTCTAGGCTTTTTTTAGCTTTTAGTTATTTATTTTCTTAAATCATAAAGCTAAGTGTTCTTTAGGTAATTATAATCCGATTGACCTAGTAATTACATCATATAAACTTCCTCGTGGGATCGATACTTAGAGTCTTAAATGTACTCCACTTTATTACTTACTTCGATTAGTATGCTTACCGAAGAGTTGGTCTTGAATTAATTGTTAAATTATGCTTTGAAAGATAGATTAATTTAAGCTAATTTTGTATGTGGCCAACCAAAAATCAATGGGTTAAGAGAGAGTTGAAGAATTGAAAAACATTTCCTTTGGTAAGAGGCAATATTAAGTTGAATGAATATTATAGTATGATTCGATACCAAATAAATACAAAACTATTAGGAAAACAAGAGAGCCAAGTTGAGTTCACCATATATCTAGCCAATTTTTCTTTAAGAAATGACTGCCTTCCTACTTGTTATTCCAAGTAAAAAAGTTCCATTATATCTCAAGTCTTCCAGTCCACAGTCTCTGGTGAGTCTAAGTAGCTTATTGCTACTAATGTTTCTAACTTTTGAAGCTTAAAAATAACCTTTAAGCCTTTGTATGGTTTAGAATATAGTTGAAATCTCTTACAAATGTCCACGAATTATGCACTTAAAATGCTATGCTAGATAGATCTTCCCAAAGGACTATCCTTTGAAACTCCAAGTTAGTTACATAAATAATGGTGATGAAGAGGGTGGTTTGGTTTTGAACTTTTAGCACCTCACATTGGATATATTGGTCTAAGCATTTCCAAGCTAGCATCTAAACAACTAAGGGATCAAAAGAAATCAAAATTCTACTATTTTAGTGAGTTCTATGATTGCTAAGGGTGATATGAGATTTGTTAAAAAATTATAAACCTTTTAGGAAGTGTTCCTTCTTTATTTTGGTCTTAATAAGCCCACAAAATGAGGCTTCTTAAAGAAAATTAGATCCTTAAGAACTTTTTTTCTTATTCAAACTCTTTAAGTCTCTAATATTCCATATGAAAAACTTACACGTCAACGAGTGGTCTTATCAACCTTCTTTATTCTTGTTTTCTGACCGGTTTTACTTCTACTATACCCTAGATCACTTAGGGGGAGTTCAAAGGTGCTAGGGTTTCACTGGTTATGCTAGACCTCTCTTATGCATCCTCTGTAATGAAGGAGATTGAGTTATTAAGCTCCTTGCCCTTAACCTAATAATATAAAATTCCATCTAATGGGTAATGTTAAGAACTAGAACCCCCTTAAATCCCAATTTTAGTATGTTTAGTTAATAATACATTTTCAGAAGTACTTCCTTTGCTATGGCCTCTATTGACCCTTGTTGTTCATTGATTGAATTGATTAAAAATGGGAGTTTTTTAAACTGATTTTACTTTGAAAACCAAAATGATATTAAGCAAAAACCAATGCGATGAAAAGCAAGTGCACCTATTGAACAAGTAATAAAGTTGAGTAATTTTAAGACTCTGAATATCGATCCCACGAGGAAAAATGGTATTCTTTGTTAAATACCAAATTAATTAGATTACAATTATCTAGGAAATTCAAAATTAATTGATTAAAAAGATGAAAAGCTAAAATTACTAGACTATCCTAATTTTCCTAGTTTTTCTTCAAACCTTTGCAATTTTGAATTAGAAAATGATTTATAAAATTACTTAAAATTATAAACTTATGGAATCTAGCTCAGGATTAAGTGATTAATGAATTAATTGAGCTTAAAATCTAGCCAAAGGAGGATTAGAGTTCCTTCACAAATTCAAGACAAAGCTATAGTTAATACTTATGCCTTTTCTCCACTAAACTTAGTTTAAAGTTTGGTTATGCTTTAAATCTAGCCAATGAGCTTTAATTTCAAGAAGGATAATTTCTAGATTTATGGTCTCAGATATCTAAATCTCACAAATAATCAAAGTTTAGTCATTCATTGATTGATTTATGTTGTTTATTGATTTTTCTAACAACTTATTATCTTTCACTATAATCTTAGCACCCGTTTGGTTGGACTTTTACAAGAGTAATAAGTGCTTTTTTCTAACACAAAAGCATTTTTTTTAAAAAAATAGATGTTTGGTTGTAACATTAAGAAATGTTTTTCTAACAGATTTAGCTTTTTCAACAGCTAAAAGACAGCTTTTTAAAGAGCTCCAATTTGATGCTTTTCAAAAAAGTGCTTTTTCAGGTAGATGTTTCAGAACAATTAATAACAATTAATGACCCTATTTTTTAGTCTCTTTTATCCTTATATTTTTAGCATAATGCCCGTAATACCCTCATATCTACATATCTCCATAATAAACTTTGCATTTAACATATCAAATTATTTTAACTAAATTATTTTGAGATTTATATTTATGATTTTAACTAAATTATTTTT
>JAOXYD010250245.1:0-43303 GCA_028565735.1 Pinacopodium congolense
CCTTGTCTTGATTTAGTGAAGTTTCCCTAGGATAAGTCCCTTAATCCATAATTAATCCATTTAGATCATTGAAAACCATTTCCTTAACCATTTAATCCATTAAGAAACCTTAAGTTTCAAAGTTAGTATTTCTTTGCAAAGTTAAAGCCCTTTAGTCTAGTTTGGTAAATTTAGTTAAATTAATCACTCAAATTGGTTCCTTTAGATAATTATGATCCATTTTCCTTAATATTAATTATAAGTGATCTTCGTATGACAATAATTATAGTTTAAAATACTCACTCTATTAATTGTGATTTGTATACTTTCCAATTAGTTGGTTTTAACTTTGTTTTGAGAAAAAGAGCTTAAATCATTAAATTTGGTAATTAATTTGAGAATTTGATATTAATAAAAAACCAACACACCAAACTTCTTTTAAAGTTATTTTAGTTTTTCTAGATATGGTTGAGTCGAGTTTTTGTATGAAAATTCATTTTTAAGATATTGAAGAAGTTTAGGTAAAGTTTGAAAAGTTTTGGAAGTTTTGGAAATTTTAAAGGTTTATTTGAAATGAAAAATCTCTACAACCAAGACAAGTTTTATATTTAAGTTTAACTGAAATGTTTTGGTGTCTAAAATAACTTTTGAGAAGTTTTAAAACTTGCATGAATTGGTTTTTGAGTTAAAATAATGTGTTTTAAATGTTTGAGAAAGATTTAGAAACTTTTGGACAAAGGTTCAAAGTGTTTAAAGTAAAAATATTTTCATATCCAAGGCAAATTTTGTGTGTGAGTCCATTGAAATATTTTGGAAAATTGATAAAAAAACCCATAGAAATGGGTTTGAAATTGGTAATAAATGTTTTTAAATTAAAAAAAAAGTTTTGGTATACATATAAAGGGTTTAGAAATGGTTCTGAAAAGCAAAGTTTCAAAATGTGTCCAATTCATCACAAACCATGACATAAATTGTTTTTTAAACTTAATTGTATTGTCTTAGTATAAATTTTATTTTAGAGATCATTTGAAATTTTTTGGAATTTGTTTGAATCAATTTGGTATTAATATGTGTTCATTTTGGTCAAGTTCTATAGATTACAAAACTTAAAAACTGAATTTCCAAGTGATCGGTTGACCAGTATTAGGTTTTTACTGGAATCAGTTGACTAATGATATAAGTCAACCGATGTGTTGTCTAGAAGCTATGTAATAGCTAGTTGAACGAATTTTTGATGTTTTTAATTATATTTTGGGCCTTCAACAATCTTATAAACAGGTGTTCTAAAAATCTTAGAAAAATCATCATGTAATATTGATGGTTATAAAAGCATTAAAAGTTTTTTTGGTTGTTTATGTTGGATTATGTACATTTTTTTATATATTTTTAGCTCCTTGAGAATTGATTTTAATCCAGTTAGTGTGTTATTTTTTTCGTACTTGAATGGAGGTTATGAGAGTGATTTTTAAGGCTTGGCTTCAAGATTTTGTTATTGATATTAGTTTAGACAAAAGGTCACTTTGTATTGGGTGCATCTTCACCCCCTTTGTAGAAAGAAGACATTTATGAGTTACTCTTCACCCCCTTTATGGAAAGAAAAAGTTGTAAGGATTCTTCTTTATCCTAAAAAATATTTGGTATAGTGAAAATCCAACAAAGTTATTAGGAGTTAACATAAGCTAAATTTGGCTAATGAAGCCACTATAAAAATTTTGGTCCATCCTTTCTCCTTATTCTTTAAGTTTATGCACATTATGATTGTTGTTTAATTGTTTAAATTTTATTTATTAGAATTAAGTTAGCACAATATTTCATATAGGATGATTTTTGGTTTAGGGACTTCATCTTTGTATAAATTGTTTTAAGTGGTTTAGGAATTAGTTTAGTTTAAACACACAATTCAAACCTCTTTTAGTTACCATAGGACCTGGCAACATATCTTACTTTTGATTAAATTTCTTATGAAATTAGTGGGAAAAAATTGGTGATGGTGCATTTGAATGTTTGTTTTGATCAAAAGGGGTTAAGTATTTTTAGACTACCAATTTTTTATGGCAATGAATTTTTAGAGTGAAAAATTAGAAAGAAATTATTCTTGATAGGAAAAAATATTGATTTGTGGGGAATTGTTAAAAATGGCCTTTGTGCTCTTTCAAATGATTTTAAAGTTGTTTCATTGAATAAAAACGTCATGTATATTTTATTTAGTGTATTAGTTAGGAGCATATTTGATAAAGTATCTATATGCATTTTGACTAATGAAATTTGGTGTAGGTTGGACGAATTGTTTGTAACTGAAAATTAAATCATTGAAGTAGAAAATGAGAAAAAAATTAGAGGATTATGGGAAAATAGAAAAAATACATCAAACATAAGCCTAATGGCCAACACTAATGCCAACACTAATGATAAGGTACCATCATCTTCAAAATTCTCCAGTGTTAATAATGATTGTGATGGTGAATTGTAATACGATGAATCAGTTGAATGTCTTAGAGGGATGAGTTTGAAAAGGAAAAACTTTATTTCAAGCATATGGATACACTGAAGTTATTAAATGCATGTAAGTTAGAAAATGAGAAATCAAAGAATGAAATGCATAACATATTAAAAGCTAAGAATAAGTGCATATTAGAAATGGATAGGTTGAAGAATGAGATGTATGTCATGGTAAAATCTAGTAATGTGGTTTTTGAAAAGCATGATAAGCATGAATTAGTGCATGAGAATAAGGAATTGAAGAAGAAAATCAATGATCTCAGAAATTTTTTTCAAAATTACAAAGAACAAAGAGAAACTAGATTACATGCTTGGAGCTCAAAAGGCTTCAAATGATAGTCATGGTTTGGGATTCACTCAAGGGAGTGTTTTCAATAATGTAAAGACTATTTTGCATAAAGGATAAGAACTTAGAAAGTGAAAATGTGCTTAAGCCTTGACTTGATAATATTGCATCATCACCTAGATTATAAATTAGGAAAACTCATCATACATTCATGTATACGTTGAGTACTAAAGCTAAGAAGAATGTGTATCAATGTAGAAATAGGCATAATTTTTATAAGAATGCAAAAATTCAAAATGATGCATTTTAGACTCAAGATAAGCAAAGAGGTCTAACATATTCTCATTCTCCTCATGTGCAAGTTCATAGTATTATGAGCACATCCTCTTTAAATCCTAAGTATAAAATTTATTAAGGGAAGAATATGTATACATTTAGGCCTACATTTAGGCCTTATTCTTGCTCATCTAGGTCACGTATTAGCCATAATGGTTTTATACATGATCATGCTCCCTACATGCAATCTTATTGAAGTAGGCCTTATTATCATCAAAGGAGAACATATAGTGCTAGAAGACCTAGAAATGTATGTAGGCCTCAAGCTAGAAAAAATAGCATATTTTATAGTCATACTTCATACATGAATGAATATAGGTAAGGATCTCATATGCATTCAAAGGTTTATCATTATCCTAGGAGAGCTCATTATTATTGGAGGAATGAATTTATGAATAAAGATCATAGATTTAATTATGCATGTTTAAGATGTTATTTTTGTATTGATGTTAGGTAGATAGAAAATTTTTATTTTTTCAACTATAGTAAGTTTAGAAAACTAATAAGAATATGGGTAAAGAAAGGCAATATAATAAACTCTCAAGGATCTGAGTTTATGTGAGTATCTAAAACACATTGATTTTCTTGTTTTGTAGGTCAAGCTTGGTTGGTACTAAATTAGTATGAAACAAGAAGGAATAAAGTAGTATCTCTAATAACTTAATGTAAATGAAAAAAAAACACCAAGAAGCCATCATATGAGTGAACCAAATAAAAATTATTGAAACAAGTGAGGAGTAGAAAATATAGTATCAATTTGTGATGTAAAAAAGAGGTATAGTCTTACTTTTATATTAATAATACTTAAAATATTTTCTTGACATACATTTGGTGGTATATGCTTGATTGGAGAATGTTGATCTTGGCTTATATGTTTTAAGTAAAAAGCTTGTTAAAAGTGTTTAAGGGGAGAAGATATAATGACTTTTGAAATTGATGTTTTAGCATGAGATAGGCAAAATGATTTTTTATGTTGGCATATGTTTTTGTAATTAGAGCATTGTATGAGTTAGATAATATGATTTTTAAAATTGTTATTATTTTTGGAAGTGGTATCTTTTTTAAAATAGGATCACATTAAAAAAAATGTTTAGCATATGTACTTTCTCCTTATTAATCAAGGTGTTTACAATGCATACATTTAAGGAGAGTATAACTTTTGACATGTTTCAATTACTTTTACACGGCTTTAGGAGACGTTTATGTAACATTAGTTGTTTTGTGTAGGGAAATTCAATGTTTGAATCTCATTTATGCTTATGATTTGCTTTTTTAATGCATAGCATGTGAAAGTTATATTTTTTAATGTAAAATATGTGCATTGTGTGATATTATAAGCTTTTAATGAAAAATATGCATAATTTGTGCTTTTGATGCATTACATGTATAATATGGGTAAACATGTGATTTTTATTCAAAATATGCATAATTTGTGATTTGGATGCATAATAGGCATAATACGAGCAAATATATCTTTTTAATGCATAATATGCATAATTTTTTTAAAAAAAGTGTTTGTAAAGCATGTAGATGCATAATAGGCATTTTTTTATGCAAAATGTGAACCATGTAGGTAAATATACATTTTTAAAGCAAAAAGTTGCATAAGTTGTATTTTGTGATGCATTTTGTGTTTCTAAAACCTTTTTCATGATTTATTCTCCCATCCATAAATGCATACATATAGTGAGAATGTATTTTGTTTTAATGCATGAATTAAGGGAGAGTTTCATTTATAATTGGTATTAAAGCTTATGTTTTATGCAGATTTTTATATGGTCATGATAGATTTAAGAATTAATTGATGAAAGTTTTTTTTCAAACCCAATTAAGATTTTGATTTTTGAAAAATTATTTCTTTCATAATAGGTGTTTTATATGAACGTTTCAGTAATAAGTATTTTTTTATTAACAAGTGGTATCAAGTTCAATTTTTTGGTGTCAATTCTTTTTGGTATTGTTAAAAAGGGGGGATGATTTTTTAAATAATTCGTGTATGTTTTCAACAATTTACAACAATTAGTATCTTTTAAATGATGTCAAAAAGGGGGCAAGGAGTATTTAGTGATATTAAGGAGAGTGATTGACTACATTTGATCATTTTATAATGCATGGAGCATTATAGATAAATTTTTTTTGCATATGTGTTCTAGTGATATGAAGGAGAGTGATAGGTAAAAAGGAGAATATTTTAATAATTGATCATTTTATAATGCATGGAGCATTATAGATGAAATGTTTTACGTATGTGTGTTTGTATTTTATGTGCCCTTAATGTTACATGTTTTTTCATCATAAAAATGAGAGATTGTTGAACTAAAGAAAGGTCAAGTATTGGAATTAAGGTTAAGAATGAAGATTAAGACAAGAAGAAAAAGAAGAAGATTAAATAGGTTTAGTTGGGTATTTTTGTATGTAAATGTTTCTTGATCTTACCAATGCTTAAAGGGCTCAACAAGTTTCATGATCATTTTCATTTAGAAGTGTGGTAAAATGTTTTAGAGTTGTTGAGTTTGTTTATTAAATTTGCATAATAGGATTGGTTAAAAGCTTCCATATTAGTGTAGAGTCTTTCGAATAAGAGGAAATTGGGTATCAAGAGAAAATGTGGTGAATTATTTTAAATAAGTGCTCTTAATATATCAAAGTGTTTTGAAATTTTGTTTGAAGTTTGATTAAATGTGTGTATGTGTTTTTAAATTTGTTTGAGTTGAGGCTTTAATAAGAATTTTCGTCTTAAGTAATTTAGAAAAAGATTGAAATACTTCAGAAAATCATTTGAACTTATTTGACATTGTTTAAATTTGTTTAAATAAGGTTTAGCCAAGTTTTTATGTGAAAATTGGTTTTCAAGATATTAGAGAAGTTTAGATAAAGTTTTAAAAGTTTTAAAAGTTTTAGAAACTTTGAAAGCTTATTTGAAATAAAAAAATATCTATAACCAAGACATATTTTACATTTAAGCTTAATTGAAAACTCTGAGAGTCAAAAATAACTTTTGAAAGTTTTAGAACTTGTATAAATTGCTTTTAGAGTGAAAATAATGTATTTAAAATGTTTTACAAAGAATTGGAAATTTCTAGAAAGAGGTTCAAAGTGTTTAAGTGAAAATTTTCCACAATCAAGGCAATTTTGCGTATACGTCAATTGAAATCTTTTGGCAAATTGAAACAGCCATGGAAATGGATTTGAAACTTGTTTGAAATGTTGTTGAAGCAAAAGAAAAGGTTTTGGTATGTGTATGAATGGGTTAGGAATGGCTTTAAAAAGAAAAGTTTCAAATTTTGTTTAATTTATCACCAACTAAGATATAAATTGTTTTTTAGCTTAATTATAATGCTCGGTATTCAAAATTATTTTTGAGACCATTTGAAACTTATTGGAATTTGTTTAAATCAATTTGGTATTGATGTAAGTCGATTTTGGATGAGTTCCACAGATTATAAAACCGGGAAACTGAATTTCCAAACGATTAGTCGACCAATACAGTTTAAGGTTAACCAATGTCAAGTTTTCACTGGAATCATTCAACCAATGTGTAAGGTCGGTCCATTAATATAAGTCAACCAATGTGTTGTTTAGAAGCAAGGTTGGTCCCAGTGATATAGGCCAATCAACGTGTTGTCCAGAAGCTGTGTAATAACTAATTCAATGAATTTTTTAGACCTTTAGAACACCTATTTATAAGCTTTCTGAGCTCTGCTAGATATTGGAAGCTCAAAATAGCCATTACACACATAAAAAATTCGAGAGCTTGGAAAGCTTATAAATATGTGCTTTAAATGTCTTAGAACAATCATTATACAATATTGATGGTTATGAGAGCATCAAAATTGTTTTGGGTTATTTATGTTAGTTTATTCGTTTAAAAGAAAAAGTTGCATTGGTTTACATTTGTTGCATATTTTGAGCCTCTTGAGCATTTATGTTAATTAAGCTAGTTTATTGTTTAGTGTCAGTTTGAATGGAGGTTGTGAAAGTAATTTTTTAAGGCTTAGCTTTGAGATTTTGTTGATGATCTTGGTTTAGACAAAGGGTTATTCTTCACCTTATACAAAGTAAGATTGTATTGGGTCCCTCTTCAACCCCTTTGTAGAAATAAAAATTTTGTGGGTTAAACTTCACCTCTTTTGTGGAAAGAAGAAGTTGTAAGGATTCCTTTTATTCTAAAGAAGATTTGGTATAATGAAAATATAACAAATTATTACGAGTGGGCATAGTCTAAAGTTGGTTAACCGAACCATTATAAAAAATTTTGTGTGTCATTCTTCCCTTATTCTTTTAAGTTTATGCACATTGTGATTTTTATTTAACTACTTCAATTTAATTTATTAGCATTAAATTTCCATAACATTCCATATAGGCTAAATTTCGATTTATGGACTTCATCATTATATAAATTGGTTTAGATTGTTTAAGATTTAGTTTCAAAATTTTTTTAAAACACCTAATTGACCTCCATGCCTTCTTAGGTGCCTTACTTACAAATATGTAGATCCAATTTAACATGAGAAAATTGTAATCTACTAAGGCATCATAGACTATATATTTCCTAAACCATTTGTTTTACAGCTTATGTATTAACTTGAGGTTCTTATTCCATTTAGATATGATTTTATAGTTATAGAACTTCTCAAAGTTCTACCTCACTCTCACTATTTTCCTTAAGAATGAATTTCGCTTTTAGGAATGTAACATATAATTAAGACAAACATCTTTTGATTAAGGAGATGGTAAAGTTGACATCTAACACTATTTTTGGATACCCCGCAAATTTACACATATTTGATTTATTTTCAAGCTTATAAAATATTACACGTTTTACATATGCATCAAACCTCCATATCTTTAAATGTGATAATATTAGCCTACTACTAATCCATATCTCATACGAAATCTTATCAACTAATTTAGATAGAACTATATTTAGAAGGTAAGTAGCAATTTCAAGCAGATCAAAAGATTTACTTAAGTCATTATGGAATATACCATAACTAGTAAAGTATAGTTTCTCCTTTTAGTGTTGTGGAGGTTCAAGTGGAGCCCATTGTGAGAGAATCACATTCTCTTTTAAGTAATTAAGAAACTTGTTGTTTAAATACTCATCACCTCGATCAAATATAACTATCTTAATACCTTACCAGTTTGTTTTTTTACCTTAAGTCCAATTCTTTGAACTTTTCAAATAATTTAGGCTTATGTTTCATTAAATACACATAACTATATATAGAATGATCATTTATAAATATAATGAAACATGTGTATCCACCTCTAGCTTAAGTATGCATAGGGCCATATACATCTAAATGTAAAAGCTTTAGTAACTCATTGGCATGTTCTCCCTTTCTAATGAAGCATAGATTGGTTATCTTATCTAATGAACAAGTTTTATATGATTCATAATAAAAAAAGATCCAATCTCCTTATCTATATAGCTTTGTGATTCTCATTTTATTAGTATGAAAATCTTAAAATGTCATAAATAAGATGAATTTCAAGCACTTAATTTTATTTTCCTACTATTTATGTTGAAAATCAATATTTCAAGATCTAATTCATACAAACTATTTGTAAAAAAATCTTTATAAAAAGAACAACTTTAATTCTTAATTATAAAGATAAATCCATTCATGTCTAAACAAGGAATAGAAATAATAATTCTTGTAATAATTAATACGTAATAATAATTATTAAGTTTTAATACAAGACTCGAATGCAAAGTAAGCTATATGTTCCTATAGATAATGTAGTAACTCTTGCTCTATTTCCAACTCATAAGTCCACTCTACCTTTCCTTAATGATTCCTCTCCATTAATACTTACATATTATTACATATGTGAGTACTAAAACTAATATTTAATGTTAACGATTGTGAAACAAAAAAAAGAAAATTAATTTCGATTATAAACATACCTGATAATGAAGTTACCTTTAACTTTTTTTGCTATCAAACTAATAAGATAAGCTTTACAGTTCTTCTTCTAGTGTCCAATTACTTAACAATGAAAATAGAAGCCGTTGTCTTTCTTCTTTTTAACACTACCTGTTGGCTTTACTATTTTAGTAAAAGCATTTCTTAAGAATCTTACTCTTGTCATTTAAAGAACCAATAATAAGAACAAAACTGGATTCCTTATTAAGGCATCCTTTAATAGTCTTGACCATATTTAATAGTTCTATCAATGTCATATCCTTTTGGTTTATATGAAGTTCATAATGAACTATAAAAAGCTCTAGTTAGAAACTAGGATCACTAAATTAATACTCAACTCATGGTTCATGACATAACCTAATTGGCCTAATTTTTCTATCTAATCAATAATCGTTAGTACATATAACTCTACTAAAAATCCAGAAACAATCCTATATTAATATAGAGTTAAAGAAGTTTTAAACCTCTCCACGCAACTTATGTGAATCAAAAAAATTCTTAAAATTGCTTAATCATGATCTTAGGGTCTATGTTCTCATGTTGCCTCTAAAACTTGAGAGACATGTTAGGTAACATTATATATATAGCTTACTTATTGCTATCTATATAATTTTGATATCTCTTCTAGACATAATCAACTACATCCTACTCAACCTTAGGTGGAATCACAGTGTAAAAGGATGTATAATTTCTTTTTTTTCCTAAAAACAATTCTCGAGTTGTGTAGCCAGTTTGAGAAGTTAAGTTTAGTCAATTTGTTAGCATCTATGATGCCTTGTTGAACCAAGGAAGGTTTCAATTTTGATTTTAATGGATAACAAAATATGATTCTTTACTAATGATTTGAGTTTTTAGCATAAGAATAAAAGATATATGTATTTGCAATTAATTCAAAATGAAACGCTTGGACTTGAATGTCAAACTTGAAGAAAAGGGGGAAAATAAGCTTTATGGAAGCTCTAAGACTATTAGTTAGGTGTTTTACATTTGTTTGTAATTTTTTTAATGCTCAGATAATCTTTGGGCTCAATTTGCATATTGCGCTTGCATAAATTTTTAAGTTGCATAATTTTCACTAAAGAGGTTAAAGTTTAAGTTTAAGTCAACTGGATCAGTTTAGGTCTTCAAACAATCTTAAAAAAAGTTTTGAAACTTAATTGAAGTTGCATTTTATGTTAGGAAAACATATGGAAGTTTTAGAAATGTTTTTTGCGATGTTTTAAAGTGTTTTCCAATGCCTTAATGGTGGTTATTAACGATAGGTTTCATAAAGTCGTTGTAGTCATGCATGCCGTATTTGTAATCTTGTGTAAGACATTAAAGCGTCGTTAATAAACGTAGGCATCATTGTTAAAGTTAATCAGTGTAACGGCTAGTACTAAACTTTTAGGATTCAATCAATTTTAATCCTTCCAATAGTTAGAAAAATTAATCAACATCTCTTTTACCTTCAAAATTCTATAAACGACTATTTTTCATTATCTGAATGCATTATTATTTAAGTTTTTAGTTTATAAAGTCTATATACATCAAAGTTTTCAAGTGTTCATATTTCATCTTCTTAAATCTTCATCTTTCTTGTTTCATACCTAATTTATAGATTTTTTAATTCATCATATTATATTTGTTTAAGGTTTCTAGAGATTTATTGATCATAGTTTTCAATTTTTGAAAGAATAAAAGACCATAATTTATTGAGCTTTAAGTGAAAAAATTTCAAATGTGTATTTTGTTGATTCTAAAGGAGGTTATTCATTTATAAGGTAGGTTGAACATGTAAAGACTCCCCTTTTCCTTGAAAAAGAGTTTTTAAAGGTTCTTCTTCATCTTCTAAGAAGAATTTTTGGGTTTTTTACGGTTTCTCTTCACACAAAGAAGAAGATTATACTTATTATTGTTAGTAAAAGTTCTAACATTATTGTTAGAGAGAGAATGTAGGCTAAAGTGGATTAATTGAACCTCTATAAAAATCTTATGTCTCCTCTCTTCCCTTACACTCTTTTTATTATTTTAAATTATATAAATTAATTCATTTTTATCTTATAGTTAATTGCAGTATTGTTTCATCTTTATATTATCATTGATTATGGGATTGATTCATCTTTATATCATCATCAATTTTGCAATTGATTTATCGTTATAAATTGTTGATTTTAAAATTATATTTATATTTTCTGTATTGTAAATTATGTTATTGATTTTTTTAACTTTTTCACAATCATTGGCATATCATTACAAGCTGAATCTTATTGTAGAGATTGCATATAGTTGAATCAGCTTCAGGTAGCTTCGATTAATTAGTTTCATATTAGAAAAAATTTGTAGAACATTCAATGACTTACAATTGGTATCAGAGTTAGGTGACTTTTGTCTAATTACTTTCTAACAAAATTATGAGATAAACAATCTAAAATGACTCTATTAATAAGTTCATCTAGCTAAGAGATGTAAAGCATTAGGATAGTACTATTTTTCTAAGGCAGTGATTATCTTTGTTGGAGAACTAGAATGAAATTCTTTTTTATGGTTGAAAACATAGAATTTTGGGATATTGTTCATGATTAGCCATATATTCCTATAGAAGTAGTTATGTTCAAAGAGTGCCTAAGATTAAAGAAAAGTGGAGTAATGATGATAGAAGATTAATTTCATTAAACAATAGGGCTATCCATGCTTTATTTGGTACACTTAGTAGGAATGAATTTAATAAGGTTTCAATGTGTGAAATGGCTTACGAAATTTGACACACACTTGAGGTCAAACATGAAAGAACTAATTAAGTAAAGGAGAGTAAGGTTTTAATGTTTATTCATCAATATGAATTGTTCCTCATGCTACACGATAAGAGTATTTTTTACATGTATACTAGATTTATTAACACTATAAATGCATCAAAGAGCCAATGAAAATTATATTCAAATGTTGAAGTTGTAAGAAAATTCTTAAATCCTTACCTAAGGAATATGAATCAAAGGTTACCACCATCTAAGAGGTAAAAGACGTCAATGTTTTACCTTTGGAAGAATTGATAGGTTCTTTTCTCACACACAAAATGAGACTTAAGGAGACCTAGACTAAGGAAGAAGAAGTGGTTTCAAGAAGAAAGAACTTAGCATTAAAGATCATGAAGGAGAAGAAAAGTGATAAGGAGATAACTTCAGATGATAGTGAAGATGAAATAGCTCTCCTCACAAGGAAGTTCAAAAAGTCTTGAAGAAGAAGGGCCACTAAAAAAAGATAAGAATGAATCTAAAAGAAAATCATCTACTAATGTCGTTTTTTTGGAATGTAAGGAACCTAACCATTTAAAGAGCCAATGCCCACTTCTCAAAGAGAGTGAGAAGGAAGAAAGTAGTAGTAAAAAGTAAAAGAAGGAAAAGAAGGAAAGAAACATAAGGAAAACTTTGAAGTCCATGTTGTGGGAGATTTTAAATGAATCGAAAAGTGAGTAATCTAAGAAGGAAGCTACAAATTTTGTCTTATAGCATTGGATAATAAGGCACCTTTTGCTTCACACTCTTGTGATGATGAAAATAATGATGATTAATACAAGTTGAGTTATGATGATTTGGTTAAATATTTAGAATTTGTGAACTTGAAAAAGAAAGAAATTATCTTCTAAATACAATGAATGTGTGAAGTTGGTTTATAAACTTAGGTTAGAGAATGATAAGTTAAAGAATTTGCATGATTTAGAAATTAAAAGTGTGCTTGTTGATGATGATAGAAAGAAGCTTACACATGAAAGTGAATCATTAAAAAAATAAGGTAAATTCCTTAACGAAATCATTAGAAAAATTCACTAAAGGAAAGAAGATAAATAGTATGCTTGGAGTGCAAAAGGCTTTAATTGATAGGCATGGCTTAGATTTTATTTAAATGAGTGAACTCCTAATGCTAAGACTACTTTTATGAAAAGAAAGAACCTAAATGAGGAAAATACTCCTAGGCCATCTTTAATAATGGTGCATCCATATCTAGAATATAACCTAGGGTAAATGTGCATGATTATGAAAATAGGCCACCAATTTTCTTTATAAATGAAAAAGTTAAAAACAATGCATATAGGCCACCAATTAGAGAAATTCAGCCAACTTATGTTCATGTACCTTAAATGCATTTTCAATTATGTAGAAATGTCTCTTATGCTTATTCTAGGTAAAGGAACAAGTCTCATTCATATTTTAAGCTATAACCTGCCAAGGAAATACTTTTAGGAATGGTGTACCTAGAATTGCATATAGGAACAACTTTAGGACACATGTTTATTTTTATGATGGTCCATATAGTTGTGATTTTTATGGAAGATTTGGTCATGTTGAAAAATTTTGTTTTGATAAACAAATAAAGTTTCATAGTATACTAAAAGGTATAGGAAATAGAAAGGTGTCTAACCCTTAAAAACTCAAATTAATATAGGAACCTAAAGTGAAATAAATTTGTTTGTTTTGTAGGAATTTAAGAGTAGAAAATGGTTTATAGATAGTTGATGTTCTAGACACATGATGGGAGATCCTACTTAATCCATTTCATTAAAGAGCAAAGATGGAGTATATGTCACTTTTGGAGATAATGCCAAGGGTAAAGTAATTAGTATTGGAAAAGTTGATAAGAAAAATACATTTATTAACAATATGCTTTTAGTAGATGGATTAAAACATATTCTATTAAGTATTAGATAACTTTATGATAAAGATTTCAAAGTTTCTTTTGAATGAAAGTCTTACATAGTTTCTAAGGTTGTAAATAATAGTATTTTTTTCATTGGAAATAGAGAAGAGAATATCTATACCTTTGATTTAAATAATCTCTCTAACATTGATGTTAAGTGTTTCATGTCCATGAATGAAGATGCTTGAATGTGGTATAGATGACCAGGTCATTCAAGCATAGAACATATTTCCAACCTAAGTAATAAAAAGCTAGTGAATGGGATGCCAAAGGTGAAGTTTAAAAGGACAAGATGTTGATGCATGCTAAATGGAAAAGAAAACTAAAAGTCCTTTCAAGAAGAAAAATGTGGTAACTACATTTAAACCTTTATAACTCTTGCATATAAATTTATTTGGTCCTTCTAGAATTACTAGTTTATGATTGTGTGATAGTTGATGATTTCAGAAGGTTTACTAAAGTGATGTTCTTAGTTAGTAAGGATGAATGTTTCAAATCTTTTTTAAAATTTATTAAGAGAGTCTAATAAGGAAAATATATATATGATAACATTTATTAAGAATGATCATGGTAGGGAGTTTGAGAATGAAAGTCTTGAGTCATATTATGAGGCAAATGAAATGAAAATTTCCATAACTTTTTAACTCCTAGAACCCTCAAATAAAATGGTGTTTTTGAAAGGAAAAATAGAACTATATAAGAGATGGGTAAGATTAAGTTAAATGAGTATAGTGTTCCTAATTATTTTTTATTGAAAACTATAGCTTTTATATGTCATATATCTAATAAGATCTGCAGAAAACCTTATATAGATAAGACTATTTATGAATGATTTGTTTTTGGGTGTTTTAAGTGTTGTTTGTGTGTTTTAAACTAAGTTAATAGGAACTTTTGCATCGTTTTCATTATCTTGTAGGTTTTTTATTATTTCTTGGTGTTGTTTGGTGTTTTAGGGAAAAATATTAGCTTATTTAAGGAATTTGTTGATGCACTTTGATGTTTAGATGTCCAGGCAACAAATGAAGCCTAAGGCAACACCAGATTTGGTACAACTGACTCTTGAAAGTCATTAGTTACACTTATAGAGCTCCAACTGTTATGAAATTTTACATGGTGCAAGAAAAACATGTTACGAGCCTAAATATCAAATTGCATGAAATTTGGAGTTTTGTAAACGAAGATATAGAAAAAAATACCTAGCAAAGGTCAAAGTTGAAAATTTTGATATGGCAAGATGATGTGACAAAACGTGTGCAAGGCGTGTTTTATGATTTTTTTAGGCATAAGAAGATGTGAGGAACACTAGCATCCATACTTTTGACCTTAGGGAACATCCAAGACAAAAATAGAGGGTTTTTTAGGAAGAAAAACGTGTAGAAACTCAAGAATAAGGAGGATGATCAAAGATTCAACAAGTGTTCTATATTTTCCAACAAAGGGAGATTCACCATCTTCACTAATTCATCTTTATTTTACTTTCCTTTAGATGTGTAATCTGAATACTCTTTTTTTGAATATTATTATGGATTGCTAAATCTATTTTAGGGATCGTTCTTGATTTAATGAATAGTTATTTTTATTAATTTTTAAGCTTATATTCACTTCAAATCGAGAGATTGTTTTAATTTATTTGAGTTAGGATGGAAAACAAGAGTTAGTAGCTTAACGGACCTGCAATTAACTTATTAATAGGTAATTGAATAGAGATCTTAATTATTCGTTAATTTTCCTTAGGATTGCTTCAAATCCAATTACATTATTTAGGAGTAGTGTTATGAACCAAGAGGTTACAATTCAACTTTTAAGTAGTTCAATTGAGTTTAATTCATTAGATCCCGAGAGAGGGCAATCAACTATTGAATATTTAGGATCAAACACAATTAAGTCAATAAGGTAAAAGGGAGATAAACAAGGATAAAATAACCCCTAAGTTTCTACTATTGAGTATCTATTGTGTTTTGCTTTCTTTTTTTATTACATTCATTCACGTTTTGTTAGTTTATTTTAATTTTTAGTTTCTATAATTTTTTTTTTACTTTAAACAAAGTGCAATTCAAATTGTTAGAAGTTTACAATCAATCCTCGCGGGATCGATAATAATTATACTATAAGTTACGACCTGTATACTTACAATGTAGCTAAAACTAGCAAGTAATGAACTTTGGTACGAAAAAAAGCCAAAGGTATAAGTGTTTTGTTTTGAACACAACTGACAACTTAAATAAGTTTGATGCAAATCTAAAAATCACATATTTATAGTTTATTCTTTCACTGGTAAAGTTTATAGAGTATTTAATAAGAGAACTATGATGAATGAAGAGACTATGCATGTATTATTTTATGAATTAAACGCTTTAGATGTGAAAAAGAGTATAAAACATGTTAATATCGGTTTATTAAGGGACATGGAGTAATTAGGATCAAAATAAAAAAAAGGGGATAATTTAGATAACCCCCTACATCCAGTGAACCAATAGTTAAACCAAGTGAGGAAAATAGAAATGATGATAGTTTAGTTAAAGAGTGGGGGTTTAAGAAAGATCACCCTTAAATTATATTTAAGGTGATGTTGAAAGAAGTGTAATAAATGGATCCTAATGTAGAGACTAGTCATAAATTGCATTTATCTCTAATATAGAGCATAGCCATAGATGAAGTTCTTAATAATGAAAGTTAGTTTTTAGTCATGAATGAAGAGTTAAATCAATTTGAAAGGAACAAGGTTTGGACATTATTACGTAGGCCTAATGATCATCAAATTATTGGTACAAAATGAGTGTTTAGAAACAAACTTGATAAGTTAGTAAACATAGTGAGAAACAAGGATAGAATGGTAGCTAAAGGTTTTAATCAAGAAGAAGGAATTGATTGTAAGGAGACATTCACACCTATAGCTAGATTAAAGGTTATTAGATTGCTTTTAACATTTTTATCCTATATGAGTTTTAAGTTATATCAAATGGATGCCAAAAGTGAATTTCTTAATCTTTTTATACAAGAAGAATTTTATATAGAATAACCAACCAATTTTGAAAACTGTGATGCACCAAACCTTATTTACAAGATTTCAAAAGCATCATATGATTTCAAGCAAGATTCTAGACCTTAATATGAGAGATTAAATGCTTTTGTAATGCAAAATTTTTTTCAAAGGGTAAGATAAATATTACTCTTTTTATTAAGAAAGAAAATGATGATATTTTTTATTATGCAAATTTATGTTGATGACATTATTTTTGTAGCTACTAATGAGGAGTTATATAAGAAATTTGCGAAATTATAAGTATAGGGTTTAAGATGAGTATGATAGAAGAGCTTAATTTTCTTTTTATTTGCTTGCAAATCAAGCAAATGAAAGATAGAATTTTCATAAATCAAACAAAACCTTCAGGTACCCTAAAAGTGTTACTAAAAAGTTGAATAAGAATGAGGAAAGAAAGCCAATAAATTATAAGTTGTATAAAGATATGATAGGTAATTTATTGTACCTCTCCACTAGTAGACCTTAGATCATGTTTAGTATTTACTTATATGTTATGTTTTAATCAAGTAATAGACAGTCTCACCTTTTAACTATTAAAAGCATTTTGAGGTATTTAGTTGGTATATCATCCTTAGGATTATGGTATCTTAGGAATGTATATATAGATTTAGTCGACTATTCTAATTCGAATTATACTGGTTTTCTTTTATATAAGAAGAATACTTGCAAATTCCTAGGAAATGCATTAGTGTCATAGTTTAGTAAGAAGTAAAATTTTGTGGCTTTATCAACTTTCAAAACGGAATATGTGGCAATTGGTAGCTGTTGTACTCAAATGCTTTAGCTTAGGCTATAACTTAAAGATTATGGTATGGAGCATATTAAGATCCCAATTAGGTGTCATAGTACTAGTGTTATTTTCTTTAAAAAAATCCAATTCAACGTTTAAGGACTAAGCACATTGAGATTAGATATCATTCTATAAAAGATCATGTGCAAAATAATGATATAGAATTCCCCTTCTCTTTGTAATTCCCATGCTTTAAACCATAATCGATCCTCTTCTTCTTCTCCCCCGAACCCTCCTCTGCTCCCTTCAGTTATTCACAACCTAGCTCTTTCTTTATACAAATCCCTATTGAATGATTTGCCTTTTACCCCAAACCCTAAAAACCCAATTGGAAACCCCAAATTGTCGTCCACAGCCCCGACTCCCCTCTCAATCTTAAATAACCTAAATTTATCCCCTATCCCTCAAAACACCCTCCCCAATTGGTTTAGTACCTCTCTAAAAACTTAGGTTAAAGCCAATCTAAAGGCTCTGGAACAAGGTTCTCAACAGAGAACATGGAAATCCGTTGTAGCAGCGGGCCAAGCAAATTCAATAGATATCCATTCTCTCACCTATTATCCCCTTAAAGTAAAAGACGGCCAGATATCGGTTATCACTGCTCCAAAGCTAGCACAAAAAGGTGCAGCGAGATTAAAAAATGTTCTCATCTGGCTTTTTATTGGTAAGAGACCTGCCATCTTATAGTTCAAGGAATACTATCTAGATCTTGGCTAGGTTTCAGTTTAACTGAGGTTTTGATTACTAAAGCAAACCAATTTCTATTCAAATTCGATTCTGAAGAGGGTATGAGAGCAGTCTTAGAGAAAGGTCCATGGCACATACAGGGTAAACCTTTGTTTTTTTTTTAAAATGGAGTCTAAATGCAGGTGAACACAAAGAAATTAGATATGCTCCAGTCTGGATTCGTTTTCATAATATTTTAAGAGAGTATTGGAGCACAAAGGGTGTGAGTTAGATTGCTAGTTCCGTAGGAACTACTTTAATGTTGGACACCCCTACAACAAAATTGTCCAAGATCAGTTATGTTAGGATATGTGTGGAAGTGGATTTACAGATGGCTTGGCCCATTAGTTTTCTTCTAGCCAAATATAATGCAATAGGTTAGGCCTCTAGGAAGGAGATTCAGATTGAATATGAATGAAGGCCAAATCAAATAGTTCAGAAGAAAGAATGGAAACCTTCCAGGAGGTTATTTGAAACTGGTTTTCAACAAGAGTTAGTAAATAAGAAGACTTAGGACCAACCACTTATTGATTCTGGTTATGATAAAATCACACTTGCAGTTGATTTGAGTAAGTATAAAGCAGTGATTGAACACTAAAAAGTGCAATCGCAGGAGGTACTAAACAAAAGCAATTAGGAGGTCTCAAGTATGTCCAGTGCCTCTCCTAGAAAACCTGTCCAAGTGATGGATATCCATATAAGTGGTAAACATAAAGACTTTATCTAAGAGTAGGAGGGCTTCACCTATGGAGAACGGAAGCTTCCAGAGGTGTGCTTGGAAGTGTCAAATGATCTTACTGTTGGAGAAATAGGTAATTCTCTCATCTTATCTGAATCTGATTTGGTTACAAACTATGCTGCTAAGGCCCCTACTAGTGACAATAAAGTTAGTTTAGAAGAATGTGAATTCTCAATTAAGAAAAGTAGAAAGTCTAGACGTAAGGCTAAATCCTAGTTTCTAGTTATGTGTCCTCTTTATTTATTTTTTATATCATTAGTGTTTTGGAATGTTAGGGGTCTTAATAATGCTAAGAAACACTTAGGTGTCAAGTGTCTGTTAAAGTCTCTTCATGTGTCTTTAGTTTGCCGTATAGAAACCAAAATTAAGTCTTTGTTACATTTGGATAGAATTTTCTCTTCTCTCTTCCATAATTGGGTTAGTTGTCATAACTTAATTCAGAGCTCTAACGCTAGGCTTGTGGTTCTATGGAACCCAAACTATTATTCCTGTTCTCTCATTCTTACCTCTGACCAGTTTATTCACATTGAAATGTCCCCTTTAAACTGTGCTTTCCCTTTCTATGTTACTTGTGTTTATGGATCAAATTTAAACAATCATAGACACCATCTTTAGGCTGAACTCAAAAACCTGAGTAAGGACCTGACATATAAACCTTGGCTCATTGTTGGGGATTTTAACGTTATTCTTCATCCTCATGAAGCTACTCCTATTAATCCCTATATGCTTTCCGGTATGTTAGATCTTAAGGATTGTGTTGAGTCTTGTTTCTGTTTGATTTAAACTCTAGTGGCTCAAGTTTCACTTGGTCAAATAAACAACCAGGTGAACTTGATGTAAACAGAAAATTGGATAGAGTCTTAGTTAACTCTAAATGGCTTGATAGGTTCCCCAGGTATTTTTCTTTGATTGGAAATCCAAACATTTCTGATTATTCTCCTATTATTGTGAACACCTTGACCCATGATGTTAAGAGATTTTCTCCTTTTAAATTCTCAAATTTTTTAGTCAATCACCCTAAGTTTACTCAAACTGTTAAAAAGGCTTGGGCCACTCCAGTGTTTGGCACTCCCATGTACAAAGTAGTTACTAAACTAAAAATGGTCAGAAATGCACTCAAATTTCTCAATACTACAGAGGTTGGTGATCTAAATAAGAGGGTTAATCACAATCAGAATTGCCTAAATGCAATCCAAGACTAATTAAAGCTTTTACCTAATGATTCAACTATTCTTCTTTAAGAAAAAAAGGTCATTAAAATTTTGGTTAATTCCTTGGAAGATTAGGAAAGCTTTTACAAACAGTCTTCTCGTATCAAATAATTAAAAGAGGGTGATAAAAAAAAATTTCACAACTCTATCCTGTCTCATAGAAATAGGAATAATATTCAATCTTTAATGGACAGTGATGGGCAACGACATTTCAATTTTGACAAAGAAAGATCTTCCTTCCTCTCGGGAGTATATTAATTCTCTTTTTCCTTAAAAAATTTTGGAAGATTTTGTTAATGCCTTAATTGCTCCGATTTCTGCAACTGAGATTAAAAATGTTTTTTATTCTTTTAACCCTTCAAAGGCTTCTGGCTTTGATGGTTTTAATGGTTTTTTCTTCAAACAAACTTGGCATATTGGGGCCATGATATTATTCTAGCTATTCAAGATTTTTTTCAACAGGGAAAGTTTCTTAAGGAGCTAAATTTAACTTTCATTTCCCTTATCCCAAAAGTCCCAAATCCTTCTTTGGTCACTGATTTTAGACCTATTTCCTGTTGTAATATGATTTATAAGGCCATCTCGAAAATTTTAGCAATTAGACTTCAAGATATTCTTCCTTCCCTCATTAGCCCTACTCAGTTAGCTTTCTTTAAGGGTCGTTGTATAGGGGATAACATTTTACTTGCCCAAAAGATTCTTCGGAACTATCATCTTAATAATGGTCATAAGAGATGTGCTTTCAAAATTGTATCTTAAAAAAACTTATGATTCTATTCACTTGGACTTTTTATTTTTGATGTTGTCCTCTTTGGGTTTCCCTCCTTGTTATATTAAGTGGGTGAGGACTATACTACATCCCCCTCTTACTTTATTCTAATTAATGGTATACCCTCTAATTTTTTTAAAGGAAATTCTGGCTTACATTAAGGGAATCCTTTATCCCCTTACCTTTTCATTCTTTCCATGAAAGTTTTTTTTTAGAATCTTAGATAAGACAATTGCTCATAATAATAATTTTAAATTCCATTAGAGATGTTCAAAACTCAAGTTGTCGTATCTCTTGTTTGCGAATGATCTTTTACTTTTTTTTCATGCGGATATTGACTCAATTAGAGCCTTGTTTGATTCGCTTAAGATGTTCTTTAGTTTATCTGTTCTGGATATCAATTTCTTAAAAATTCAATTCTTTTTGTCCCCAAACCTGAAAAATTTTGGCGCTACCCTTTATAATCTCACTGGGTTTCGAAAAGGGGACCTCCCAATTAGATATTTAGGTTTACCCCTCCTGACTGGTCGCCTTTCTAAAAGAGATTGTGTTTCCTTGTTAGATAAAATTGATAGTAAGGTTAATAATTGGACAAATAAATATCTCTCCTATACTGGTAGACTCCAATTGATAATCTCTATCCTTGCAACTTTTCAAGTCTATTGGTCTATTCATTTTATCGTCCCTTCTTCTGTTATTAAAGACATTAAGAAAAGATTAAGGAACTCCCTCTGGTCTGGGGTCATTAATTCAAATCATTGTGCTAAAGTCAAATGGAGTGATCTTTGTAAACTTAAAAAGGAAGGTAGTTTAGCTATCAAGCATTTAACTACGTGGAATAATGTTCTGCTTAGTAAATGGATCTGGTTTCTCTTCAATGATCCTAAGGCTTTGTGGGTAAAATGGGTGAACACTATTATTCTTAGACGCAAAAATTTTTGGGTGGTTAGTGGAAATAATTCTAGTTCTTGGTGTTGGAGGAAACTATTAGAAGTTAGGGACCTTCTCAGTAACCAATTCAGATTTAAGATAGGAAATGGGGTTACTACTCTTTTATGACAGGATCCTTGGCACCCATGAGGCATCCTTCTGGATCTTTCAACTCCAAGACTGATCAATGGATCTGACCTTCCTATGAATGCTAAGGTTTCTGATATTATTAGTGGAAAATTCATGCAACTTGGCTAGCTCTACACATGAGACAATATAAAACCTGAGCCCTTTACCTTATCAGCATATGTGTTCCCAAGAGGACAAACTTCAATGGCTAGCCATTCCTAAGAAAATTTACACAAAATTTTCTGTCTATAATCTTTTGAGAATCCCTGGTCCATCTGTTACTTGGCATAGGTTAATTTGGCATAAACAATCTAGCCCACGTTGTTCCTTTATTCTCTGGTTAGCATTGCTTGATAAATTACAAACTATAGACAAGTTTCTCTACTTAAATTTCCCCAATTTATGTTCCTTATGCGTTGCAAACATTGAAAGCTTGAACCATTTATTCTTTGAATACTATTTTTCAAGAGCTGTTTGGTTAAAAACCCTCAATCATTTTCAAATCTAACTTTCTATTCCTCCCACCTTAGTTGCCATTGTTCATTAGTGGAGTACCTCATTTAAACCCAGCTCTTTTGATAAAACCCTCTTTACTAATATTCTTACAACCAGTGTTTATTGTCTTTGGCACGAGAGGAATTCTAAGACCTTCAAAGATACTACCTTGGATGTTGGGAGCATGATCAACAGAGTGGTTTTTCAAATTATGGAAAGCTCACATTAAACACTTGTGAGATGTTCTAGTAGATTAGGTCTTGTTCTGCTATTTCTAACCTTTTGTTTTGTAGGTTTTTTAGGTTCTGGCAGAGAATTTTTTCTAAAGACTTCCATATTCCTTCAAAGAATTTGTATTAGGCCTTATAACTTACATGTTTCAAATCCTAGTTGCATAGGAGGTTCCTCTAGGGTGTCTTATTGGCTGGTGTTGCTTCCCTTCAAGCTTAGATCTTGGAGATCATAAAAGTCCTTATTCGATGCCTTGAAGGGAGGAAATCCAAACAAAACTTCAAAGACTTTTAAGTGAACTCAAAATGGCTCTTAGGGATAGCAAAATTGAAATACTAGATTTGGAGCTATTAACTATGATGATAGTACTTGGAGACCATTGTTTCTTGGCTCTCCTAAAACTAAGTTTGTTGTCTGGAGGCACTGATTCTTCTTCATCAACTTAGATCAAGGTAAGTTGGCTTTTTCTTGAGTGTCAGAACAATTCTTTTGCATAACCATTGCTTCAGGCTACTAACTTTCGATAGTTTTAGCTTTGGTAGTTTGTTTTGCTTGTGTTTAGTTTCTTGTCCTCAGGTTTATCGGGGATGTGTTTAGTTTTTAAGTTTTTTAGCCTTTTGTGGCTTTCTTTTGTCCAGTCCATTTAATCTAGCGCATGCTAGATGTTGTTTTTCTTGTTTGAACTCTCTTTTGTACATATTTCTTTTGATTAATCTACTGAATTATCAACAACAAAAAATGGAGGAGAAGTGTATGTAATATTAGCTATTTCATATAGAATGAGTTAAGTCTTAAAATATTTTTATGGTATGTTTTGTTTTCTAAGTATAATATGTGAATTTATGACAAATTATATGTTTTTAATGAAATATGTGCATAATATGCGATTTTGTAGTTTTAAGATGCATAATGCCCACATTTGTTGCAATATGTTTCTTTATATATTCTTTATGTGTGATTGCTCCCACACATTTTAATGAATATATTTAAGGAGAGTATAAGTTATTTTAATACATGAACTAATGGGGAGTGTAATGTAGGATTGGTATATTTGATAATACACGATGTTTGATTATGTTTATAATATAAAATCATTAATATTAATTGTGTTTTTATTCCCTAATAACATATATTTTTTCTTCATCAAAAAAGAGATATTGTTGAACTAAGAGAGGTTAAAATCTTGGTTTTAGTAATAACAAAATATGATTGTTTACTAATAGCTTGAGTTTCTGGTATAAGGATAAAAGATATGTGCATTTGGAATTAATTCAAAGAGAAAAGCTTAGACCTGGAGGTCAAACTTAAAAAAGGCAGAAGAATAAGCTTTATGGAAGTTCTAAAACTATTAGTTAGGTGTTTTAAACTTGTTTGTAAGTTTTTCTTAAAATTTAGATAATCTTTGGGCTCAAACTGCATTTTGCATTTGTATAAGATTTTCAAGGTTGAATAATTTTCACTAAAGTGGTTAAAGTTTGATTTTAAGTCAACTAAATCAATTTGAGTCTTTAAAAAAATTTTAAAATGTTTTGAAAGATAATTGAAGTAATAGTTGATGTTGGGAAAACATTTAAAAGTTTTAAAAATGTTTTTAATGAAGTTTTGAAGTGTTTTTCAATGTCTCAATAACGATCATCAATGGTAGGCATCATGGGGCCATTGTAGTCATGCATGCCACCATTGTAGTTCTTTATAAGAGATTAATAACAGTGGTGTATAAACAACAATAATACCATTGATGAACATATGAACTGATGAACTTATGAACTGCTATTGAAATAAATATATGTAATGGCTATAGCTAAAATTTCATGATTCAATCAATTTCAATTCTCCCAATGGCTAGAAAAATTAACCAACGTCTATTTTACCTTCATAAGTTTATAAACAACAATTCTAATTCATTTTTCATCATCTAAATGCAATATTATTTAAGTTTTGAGCTTACAAAGTCTATATACAATAAAGTTTTCAAGTATTCATAATTCATCTTCTCAAATCTTCATCTTTATTTTTTCAAATCCGATTTCTATGTTTTCAATTCATTATATTATGCTTGTTTAAGGTTTCTAAAGATTCATTTATCATGGTTTTCAATTTCTAGAAGCATAATGAACTTAGTTTATTAAGCTTCAAGTGAAACACTTTCAAAAGTATATTTTGAGACTATTTATTTATTGGATTGGTTAAATATATAAAGGTTCCTCTTTACCTTGAAAAAAAGATGTTAAAAGTTCCTCTTAACTTTCTAAAAAGAAGATTCTAGTTTTTAAGGGTTCCTCTTTACCTAAAGAAGAAGATTGAACTTATGGTTATGTGTTAGTAAATTTTCCAACAACATTGTTTGAGAGAGCATCTAGGCTAAAATAGGTTAGTCGAACCTTTATAAAAATCTTGTGTCTCCTTTCTTCCCTTACACTCTTTTTATTATTATAAATTATATAAATCAATTCATCTTTATCTTATTACTAATTGGGGTATTTATTCATCTTTATATTATCGTTGATTACGTGACTGATTCATCTTTATATTATTGTTAATTGTGTAATTGATTCATCCTTCCAAATTGTTTATTTTAAAATTTGATGCTTCTTTTCATTATTGTAAATTTTACTATTGATATATATATATAGACATTGTGTTTTAGTTTTGCACAGTTATTGGCATATCATTCTAAGTTTAATGTTTATAGCTAAATTAGATTTAGATGGCTTAGGATGATTAGTGTTAGAAAAAGTTTTTAGAATACTTAGTTCACCCCCTTCTTGAGTGTTGTGAGGATTTACATGCTCTTCAGGGGCAAATTCATACTCATTTTCTGGCAACTGAACCATAAAAGAGTGAATATTAGTTTATGCCAAAAATAAAATGAAATAAGGATTTTAATAAATATTTGATTACTTCTACTATGTTGAACAAATTAATAGCCCTTACTATTAATTCAAGAAAATATCACATAATTTCCTATTAAGATAGGATCTCATTCTAATTTAATTGATCTTGAATTTGCTTAACAAACCAATCAAATTAAAATTAGGTCAATAATATTTTATCAATCACATTTTAAGTGACTTTTAGATTTTTTATATGACAACTCTTTGTCAAAATATACCTTACAATTTATTCCTATCCTTGCCTTTAAATTTATATGATTATAAGTTTGCTCATCCAAGTCACATAAATTTAGTTCGGTAGAATCAATTATTATAAACCTAAATATATTTGGGTTAAAGTGACCTTCAGTTTTCTTAACAAATCTAATAATAAACAGAAGTCTAGTTTAACCTTATATCAACATAAAGTAAAAATCATGTTTTAAACATGTACTTAATAATTTAATGAAGGACTTAAAATTTTTTTAGGTCTCATTATAATTAATGGAAACTCATTACATTAATTTTATCTAATATAATCTAATTATGAAAGGTAATTTTAGTGATTTTCTTGATTTAAATTATTGATTTAATAACTAATTTATTTAATTATTCAACTTTTGAAAATTAAAGTAAATTACACTTGCACTCTTAATAAATTTAATATTTGAAAATAATTTTCAAATATTTAAAAAATTATTTTTTATTTATTAGGAATATAAACTAATTTAATTTTAACCCCATTAAGAAAATTTAATATATTATAACTAAAACACCCTCTCTCTCTCTTTTTTAGGGAAGAGAGGGTTGTTTGCTCATGCATATTGAATTTATTGTAAACTACTAAATAATAACCTAACTTCCTAACTGTATAGTAAGGTGAGCTAGGGTTGATCTATAGAGAATTAGGGTATAAATGCTATTTCAAATTTTGTGAAAAGAAAATAAAAAACCTCCATGTTGCGAAGAAAATAAAATAAACAAAAGAATGACTAAAGAAACTAAGGCAAATAAATAATAAAGCAAAATATAAAGAAACGAGTTAAACCAAAGGAGGTTCACATTATTTTAATGATGAGAAAACACCAAATGGACTAATTTTTTTTATGTGTTTGAAGAAATGAAAGATAGATGTTAAGCTTGGAAGTCTAAAGAAGATGTTTAAGGAGTAGTAAAGCTAAATTGAAGATCGTGAAGTGAATTGATCAAGACCCAAGGTTTTTTAAAGAGTTAAGATAGAATACATATAGTTTTAAATTATAAGTCTTATTTAAGTTCTTTTTAGTGTTTAAAGAGACGCACTTCATGCATAACTCATTTATAATTTATAAGATGCATATAAGATGCATAATTAAGAGGAATATTATGTGAAATTTTTTTAATAATCCTCTTGAATAGTTGAAAATGTTTTGGGAAGGTTTTGAATGTGTGTGTAAGTCTACAGAGTATATAAAAGTGTTAGGAATTAACTTGGACTAGATTGAATGTGTTTAGACAAGTTTATACATTGTTTTAAGAGTTAAACATTGGTCTGGAAGGGTTAAACAGTGGTAATGTAGTAGCCTTTAGTATATATTTTCAAAGAATTAAATAGTGGACTGATATGAGCTAAATGGTGGTATGCAAAAATCATCGTAAAGTATTCCGATACTAAAATGGCGGAGGCTAAATAGTGCTATTTAAGTTCCAAGAATTGTTGTTTAAAAATGTAAATCACAGTCAGCAAATTTTCTCCCAAAAAACTCAATTTTAATGCATTAAAATGTTGTACAACAATAACAAATGGCTAGTTTGACATCTTATGACTATAAATAGGTTGTCTTATACTCATTTTCATAATCCAAGTGTCTAAATTGATTCATTTAACAATTTGAGCATTGTGAAAGTCTTTTCTTAATGTTGTGCTTTGAGTGTCTTTTGATACATGTATTTCTGCATTCATTCAAGTTGTTGTGAGCCTCTAAAATACACTAAAAAGTTCTTAAGTGAGATTAAAATTCAAGTGAGAGATTGTTTTTTATAAAGATTATTCCTTAACCTGGAAAAATGAGTAAAAGGTTTACCTTGAACCTTAAAAAAGGTGATTGTATTCTGACTTTGAGATCTTATTATTTTGATATTAGAACAAAATCTCAATAGTAGTATTGGGAACTAGACGTAAGAGTAAGTGGATTGCTTTCAACTAGAATAAATCAATGGTATCTCTCTTCCCTTATACTCTTTAATTTTATATAATTTTAGTTATTTTTAATTTGATTCTTTGATCAAAATTGTGATTGCATTATTATCTAGTTACTCTCTATATAATATTATTCATATCAATTTTGTTTATCAAATCACTTAAATCATTTTCTATTTTACGTAATTATTTTTTATTTTCTGCAATTAGTTATTGCAAAGTGTTAATTATTTTTAAATGACTTTAGTAATTCTTATACAAATTTTTTGAAGAATCTAATCCACCTCCTAGGTGCCATTTAATTCTAACACAAGTAATAATACTAAAAAAAGTAGGTAGAAGATAATATTAGGATTATGGGAAGGAAAATTGATCATTGAAGTTAAATAAATAATGTTCTAACTAAGATGTTAGCTTATACATACAAACGGAGCTCTTGTGTCTTAAGTTTCTCCTGGACTAGGTAAATATAATAAGTTCTAAAAATATTCTTAACTATGCAATAACCTAGAATAAGCTCTGTAAATTTAATGGCATAATAGGGTTAAGCATTAGGAAATGGCTAACCTAAACCACAATCGCATAAACTCAGATTATGTAACTTAGAGAATTAAAACCTTAGACTAATTGATTAAATTTTACTCACAAAACTAATTAATCTATCGTTACTTTTAGAATTCACTAATGACGATTACATATCAAAAGTTCAAACATAGCATTTAAAATAGAAATTACTAATAGGATGATCAAACCTATAACTCCTAATTCTTGATATTAAAAGAAGGTTCTAATTCAATCTAAGCCTAAAAACACAATATCAATGAAAACCTATTTTTATTCTTACAATCATTGTCCCATCATCCTTTTAATACCTTCTAAACCTTAAACAATTATCCACGCATATTAAAACCTAACAAAATTAGATGTATAACTAATGAAATTATACTATAATAATCACAATGAGATGGAAAAATCAAATATTCACTATTAATCAATAATATTCAACTGTTTAAACAACAATAATCATCAAAAACCAAAGCTAAGTCTAATGTGGCATATAAAAATATGATTACAGCTATGGAATCACTAAAACAACTGTGAAAAAAGCTTTACTAATCCCAAAACAACTAAACTAAATAGATTTAACATAAAATAACATGAAAACCTAACTTAAAACCTTAAAACATGAATGAAATCATTGTAAAATGGATGGAGACTCAATGAGGATGACGTGTCTTCTATTCTCTGCTTGTTTGAGCCTTTTTATACCTTTTCTAATTAGTGTAAAGACGAGGATTACTAAACGTCCTCTTTAGCCTTATTTTTTCCATTTACAATGTATTTAAAGATGACAAATATTACTTCAATGGCAGTCTATTAAACCAATGTTAAAGGATATGTATATGGGACTTCAACAACAATTTTTAGTACTATAATGATGTCGTTGATCAGAAGCTTTAATCGTTGTTGATGGTTTGAGATGCATCTCCTTAATCCAATTTTGCTTTAAATCTAGCCTAAACTTGGTCTTTTCAATTGGAATTTATGTCCACTGACTAAACCTGTATTCAAACTCAAAATGGACTCAAATGAGGCACTTTTACATTAAAAAAATAAGGACGAATCCATATGAAATCACATATTAAAACTTAACATAATTCATTCCTATCAATGCACATGCCCTTTCTTCCTTATTTTATCATTGTCCTTTTCTTTCTTTCTCCGCCGTTTCTCTATTTTTCTGTTTGGCACTCATTTCTGCTATCTACATTTGTCAAGCTTCTTACTATTTACCTTCCTATGCTACCTTTCTGTCTCTAATCTCTTGCCACCTAAAATCCAAATCTAGCTTAAATCATTACTCTAATGGCAAAACTCACCATTAGTAGTGCCATCCTTGCCACTGAGTCTACTAAAGGTAGACCAGTAGCTGCTGATAGCCCCTTGGTTATTAGCAATGGTTATTTATTATTCTATCAAAGTTTCTCGAATGATTTTTTTTTGCACTAATTAACCATTAATTAACAATTTATTAGAAACTTAAACCATGATCGAATCAACAAATAAACGTCTACCATTTTCACTCTTTTTCTAAGTTTACTCTAATTTCCAATATGTTTTAGTAATAATAAATATTTCCTGGTAAATTACAAATGTTAGCAGAAAATTTTTCAATTTTTACCAATTTAAATGTCAAGTCTACAAACTCCTAAATTAATATATAGCTTAACATAATTCTCATTTAACTAACATTTAATTAATGTTATAAAATCAAACTTCACTAACAAAGATATAACTCCAACCTCCTATAAATAGAGAAAAAAAATTTCTAACAAGAATTAGATCCAAAAGTAGAGGTACCATGAGACATGCATCATATTTTTTTCTTTATAATTGATAACGTGTATACGAAAGTGCCTAAGTTTTAATAAAAGTAAACCAAAGAATCACAGATGAATAATACTAAACATGTAATAAGACAAATACACCTATTGCTATACAATATAGCTATTGGGAGTCAAGATGTCGAATTCATGAGAATTGCAAGTATTAGTGAATTCATATCTCAATTATATAACCTATCCAATGGAAAAGTGAACTCTTGATTTGTTAAAGAAAATAAACAAAACAATTAAAAGTAAATGCCTAAGGCAACTCACAAGAATTAACCATAATTATGAAGTTAGGATATAGGTAATTAATCCCTCTAAGATGCATTCATTTTTATTGTTTAACGTTGATTCGACATATTTTTTAGATTTTATTAGATCGTAGGTTCCCTAGGGTAAATCTCTCTCTCGCTCTATATATATATATATACAATTCTATTCAATTTGATAAATCAAGCAAAAGTTCTTTCTATCTTAACCTACTAATTGAATGTAATAATTTGTTTTATGGAACCTATTGTTTTAATTAAGCTCACACCTAATCCAAACATCTTATGTAAGCCTATCTCTTGGTCCCTATGCAAGATGCATTATTTGTGAAGTGATCTAAAGCATATATTTGATTTCTCATTCTAAACATACACAATTAAATCATTGGAATTGAAGTTTATGTTCACAAAACATTCAACAACTAATGTCATTAACATCGATAAAAAAAATCTAGAATACACTTTGAAAATCCAATGTTAAATCAAGATAACAAAGAATAATACATCTTATAGTTCATAAGAACTTAAATCCTATGAGAAACTTAGTTTCAAAACATTTTGAGAATCATAAAATTAATCATAAAAAGAAGGGAAATAGAAAAGCTTGTAGTGTATGCCTTCAATCCTTGACTCTTTAATGATCCTTGTGTGAATTCCTATCTTGATCTTCAATCTTGATGTGTTTGGGATCTTTCTTCTTCTTTAATCTTATGCAAAACCTTTAGAGATAACTTAAGATTTAAGTTCTCTTCCTTAGCAATTTCTAGGAGGTGTCTAGAGGTAAGAGTTCTTAAAAAGAGATGAAAATTAAGGTTAAAACATGAGGGAGGTTAGGGAGAACCACGGGTTATGTCTCACCCTGTGATTCTTTCTGGATGGATTACATGGCCTACGACACACCCTATGTCTCAGTCTGTGGTTTTGAAGATGTTTTCCAACTTTCACCTCCTTTCGATCTTTTCACTATAAACTCTTCTATATTCATCCTTTAGTCATGTAATTTGGTGTGAAGCTTTGTCACTTGATGTTCTTACTTCCCAAATTTATTCCACAACTTTTCTAATCACAAGGGTACATCCAATTGCTTGCCAAAATCCCATATACTTAAGCTGATGCATGTTTTAGCTTCTCTTGCTCTTCTTATAATGCACTCTTCAGGGCTTGTCCTAAGGCCTCGATATTTGACATGGAACTTTATAACTTAATGCTCTAACTCCTAAATATGATTCCACATCCCTTTTAATTTCAAAATTGCATTAAAATGCTCACCAAATTCCTATAAAATATAAATAATCATTGAAAAACATACAAGTAACATCTTATATAAGGATTAACCAAATGTGCAATCAAATCACATGGAATTATTTCTTAAACTAAGAAAATAATTATGAAAACATGCCTCAAAGATATATAATTAGGGTTCTATCAAACATACATATACTTGAGCTATTGCTTATCTTCAAGCAATGACTTAAACATCTACTCAAAATAGCATAGATTAAAAGTTGAAAGGTATTAAGTAAAAACAAATATCAATCAATACCTTTGAATTAGTTCACATACCACAATTGTTTTATGACAAAAGGAATTGTTATTACACACAATCACACTGTTAGTAAAGAGCAACCTATACACACACTAATGAGCATCTAAGTAGTTTCATATGAATCACCACGCAAGATTGGTTAAGGATGTTTTAAGACACACAAAGCACAATTTAAAGTACACTTTGAAGCAATTGTTAGGATTCACCTTTTCTTTTGACATGAAGGTCAATACCTTGCCATTAATAAGCTTTAAACTTGGCATAGGTATGAAGCTAATGGAGTGAAAACTATTTTTCTCACTTTATCACATGAATGTTTCATTTTTCAATTTTCAAAGAATAATACCTATCCTATTCCAAATTTACAAAATAATTTATATGAAATCCCTAGATACATGATATCATGCAAAAGGGCCACTATAACACATGAAATTTACTCAAAATGAAAATAAGAAAAAGGGGAAAATATGAGGGTAGAAATCATTTAAGAATTAATCAATGCTTAACTATATCAAAAATATCAATGGAATTAAAATACAAAAATTAACAATCAATTTCTAACTTCAATCATTCCAAGATGAGATATTTAAGTCATCCACAATAAACTCACAACAAAACAAATGTATGAATAGATGATAAAGCATCCTTAAGTTCATTTCTCCCCTGCCCTATAACAAAATTGTCCTCGATTTAGAGGATGATGCAAAGAAAGCACAAGAAAAGTAGGGGGTAAGAGAACAAGAGTCCCCTAAGTATTAAAGTCCATTTTTTAGTCATGGGGTTGGCAGCTTGGAGTCCATTCCATGTGATTAGGGTTTCTATGATCTAAGCTTGTTGTTAATACTTGTAGAAAAAAACTAAAACACAAGCTTTTCCAAAAGGTTAGATTAAGAATGATAAAATAAAATAAGATAAAAAGAACATAAATGGAAAACTTACATATTACAAATGTTTTAAAAAATCATGATGAAATGAAAATAAAACTAAATCAAATGAAAAGAAACAAGATAAAAGATAATCAAACTTGGTTGTAAGGTGAAGTCTATGTACATAGCTATCGAGCATCAATTGTGGAACGTAACAGTAGGTAATGAAATTGTAGGAATTCTCTCCACTTTGCTTGCTGCTCCTACCACTGGGTTGGCTACAATTAGCCACTTAAAACAAGTGTAAATAACCATAACTATGCTCAGGACTCAATCTATAAGCCATAACATCCATTCATACACACTACAATTATCTTTGAATAAGTAATTGTAGTCAAAGCATTAAGTCATATAATGTGTTCTATGATGTTCAAGGCTAAAGCTTATGAAGTATTCAAATTTATCAATCCTCTAACTCATCATATAAAAGTAACATATTAAATTCATCAATTGAACATAATGGAAAGGATAATGAGGTGTGCATGAATCAAAATTAACTTATAAACCCTCTTTATACTCATATGGTATTAACAATCCCAAATTCAAATATAACATATGCTATTTATAATCAATACAAGTTCAATAAGGATCAACCATTAGTTCCATAAGCACTATAAACCTTAAATATCATCATAAAAATTTCCATAGAGTGTTTAACATCAATAAGTAGTTCTTACAAATACATTTCATCCATAAGTGGAAATAAGCTTAAGCAGTGCAATCAAAACCATAATTAGTGCAAAAGCAAACCCATAATTTCACATCTTATATAACACCCACATGAAGAGTAAATAACCAAAATAAATTTTAAGTGAATTAGTAATATTAGGCTAGGGTTATCCTATATGCAAAAACATGATAGATCAAAACATGGTTTTAAAATTGATGGAAAACCCTTTAATCCAACTAAAAATGTGGCATCCAATTTCTCAATCACAAATCATTCAAAAATAGGTCCACTTAGCAACCTGATTTGATAAAAAATCCTAAGAAACATAGAATAAACACTCACATGAAAATATTAAAAAAATAATAAAACATGCCAAAATGTAATTCTACATGCAATACTTCTAATAATCATAGTAAAAAGTATTCTAAAGAGATTGGATATAAGTTAGGCTGCCTCCCAAAAAGCATTTCTTTAAAGTCTTTTACCTGAACTTTAATGCTAGAGAATTCAAATTCTCTTTATGGGCCTATCTTCCCAAATTAGTTCTTTTCTTTGTTGACATGCTACCAGTTTATAGCTTACCGTACCTACGGTCAGATCTTATCTTCCACTCTCTATAACTTTCATGCTACTCCATGGAATAAAATAATGATGCACACCCCTTACTTATGACTCAAAACTTACGATACCCACAAAGTCAATATCTCCAAAAACTTCCTTCTCTTCCTTAACATCCTTATCCTCAATAGAATTCATGATATCCATATTACATTTAAATTATATCTCCTATTTGCTCTTAATTTGATTTACATCTGTTGATTTCTTCAATTCCTATCCGAATATGCTAAGTGATTCAATTTTGCTTATATTCAATAGAGGACTCAACTAATTGTTTCATCTGGAGTTCCAAGTCAAGGTGAGAATCTTTCAAGCTCTCTTGGCTAGTCTAATAATTGGAAATGAATTCGTTTAGAGCTCTATATAATGTTATTCTTGACTCCTTTATAGCTTCCAATATGTCCTAGTTGACCTTACCACTAAAGGTAAATTCATCTAAGACCCTGCAAAATGTCAACCTTGACTCCTCCTTAAATTAAAGTTAATGATAAACATCTGGGTGGATCTTACTATTAATAATGAATTTGTTTAAAGCCTCATGTAATGCCAACCTTGACTCCCCTTCAAATTGATTTGATTGATATGAATTATGAAGTTACGACCTAGTCTCACTATTAGCCATGAATACTTTTAAGGCCTCGTGAACTGTCAATGTTAATCCTTCTGCGGGCTAATAGTGATGGTAAGTTGGTGGGGGTGACTCAAAGTAATTTCTATCAAGCTAGGATTAGTTTTGATGCTCTATCCAACCATAATGATAAGTATCATCCTATTGATTTTTTTGCATGTCTAACTATTTTCCAAACTGTAGTCCGACACTCCTTTATCTTCTTACCACTGAAGGCCTTGCTAGTGATACACTTATCATTCTATAGTGTCTACTACCTACATTTTAAAACTCCCTACATAAGATCAATAAGTGAAAATCTATACAATTAAAGATAAAAAAGAAAAATAAGAGAAAAATGACTAATCTAATAAAAATAAAAAAACATTAATAAATTATGTAGTCCTCGATAACAACATTAAAAACTTGATAGCGTATATAAAAATGTGCCTAAGTTTTAATAAAACTAATTTGAAGAATCATAGATAAACAATACTAAACATACAATAAGGTAAGTGTACCTATCACTATACAATATAGCTATTGTGTGTCCAGGTATTGAACCCACGAGGACTGCAATTATTAGCAAATTCATATTTCAATTATCTAACCTATTCCATGAAAAAGTGATTTTTTGATTTGTTAAAGAAAGTAGACAAAACAACTAAAAGTAAATGCCTAAGACAACTAACAAGAATTAACCACAATTATAAATTTAGGACCTACGTAATTAATCCTTTTAAGATGCATTCATATTCATTGTTTAACCTTGATTCAACATGTTTTCTAGATTTTATTAGACTATAAGTTCTCTAAAGCAAATCATACTTTGTCTTAAGTTATAATTATATTTAATTTGATAAATCAAACAAAAGATCTCTCCATCTCAACCTATCAATTGAATGCTTTAATTAGTTATATGGAACCTATTATTTTGATTAAACTCACACCTAATCCAAATATCTTATGTAATCTTATCTCTAGGATATCATGTAACATGCATTGTTCATGGAGTGATCTAAAGCATATATTTGATTTCTCAAACTATATATACACAATCAAATTATAGGAATCAAAGTTTACGTGCATATAATATTCAACAAACAATGTCATTAACATCCATAAACAAATATAGCACATAATTTGGAAATCCAATGTTAAATCAAGATAACAATAAATAATACATCATAGAATTCATAAAAACCTAAATCCTATGAGAAACTTAGTTCTAAAACATTGTGAGAATCACAATAATAATCATAAAGAGAATGAAAATAGAAATATGTCTTAAATCTTGGACTCTTTGATGATCCTTGTGTGAATTCCTATCTTGTTACTCATTCTTAATGTGTTTTAATCCTTTCTTCTCCTTTAATCTTATGAGAAAACCTTTAGAGATGGTATAAGATTCGAGTTCTCTTCCTTGGCAGCTGTTTGGAGGTGTCTAGAGGTAAGAGTTCTTGAAAAGAGATGAAAATTAAGGTTAAAACATGAGAGAGGTTAGTGAGAACCAAAAGGTGAACCATAGGGCATGTCCCACCCTGTGGTTCTTTATGGACAAATTACATGGCTCAGGAAACACTCCATATAAGCACCCTAAAAGCACTCAAAAAGGGGGATAAATTGAGTGTTCTAAAAAAATTTTAAACTACTACCTAAAATAATTCAACTATATGTAATTATTAAACCAATATTTAACATAGAATATTATGTATATGTTTATCCCAATGAAATCACAATAAAAGTAATAATAAAACAAGATAATTAGGAATAATAAAAGAGTGTAGGGTAAGAGGATACACCAAAATTTATAAAGATTCAAAAATCCCTAGCAATTGCCTAATATTTTCTCTAACTACTTATTGAAAATTTAACTAACTCACTATAATAGTTATAATCTTTTTCTTGGGTTAAAAGTAACTCTTATAAATCATAATCTTATTTGTAGAAGGTTAAGAGAAACCTTCTCTTTTTAAGGCAAAAAGGAGACTTTACAAGTACAAATAACCAATTGAATCAAGAAAACCCTTTTGAAGTAACAATATATATCTGCAAAGGTGTTTCACTTAAAGCTTAATAAAAAAAAGGGCTCTAATACTTTGAAAAAAGAAATAGATTATCAATGGCACTCTTGAAAGCTTTAAAAAAATAATGTAACAAGATAAAAACACCCAAAAAAAGTTTCTTGAATGTTTTATTAATTTGATAATAACAAATTTGAAGCACCAAAATGGATTTAAATCAATAAAACTGAGAAAGAAATAAAAGGATTAATAAACTTTGACAGCTTTGGTGAATTTAATTATTTTAATTTGAAACAATGTTTTGAGAGCATAAAGATCTTAATAAAAGCTTGAGAACTCTTATTTATTATGTTAATAAGTGAATAAAGTCGTTGGAAATGAGAAATAGCTATTAAAACATTAAAAAGTTATTAAAAACAAGAGTTGATATTCCTAAAAAATTAGTTGTTAGACATTGATGGCAATTTATAGGTTTATCAATAGTGTTATTATTCTTTGAGGCAAACCGATGTTGTTCTTCTAAAAAGGAATGACAACAACAATGGTTTAAGAATGGCGTCATTGCTCTCCTAAACAATCATCTTTTATCTCCCAAAAAAACAAAAAAATGGCTCAATCAAGTTCTAAATCTTTCCAAACATTTTCTTAACATTAAATGCAATTCCAACAAAGTTTTAAAAGGTATTTTTAAGCTATATACTCTATAACTTCAAATAAAAATTTTGATATATATAATGAAAATTTTATTTAACTTTTGAGAACTTATGAATGCATGAATGCTAACTTAGAGCCCCTTAATGAATTGATTTTCAATTGAAAATTACAAACAGGTTCTAAACTCAAATACATGGTTTTGAAGCTGCCACTTTTCTTATGCTTCCATTATCTTAAACTTTGGCTTTAAAGCTTAAATATTTCATATTGAATTCTTCCATCAAACATAACTATCTTTAAAACTTACATAAAAAACTTAAATTATTGATATCATTTATGTTTATTATCATTAAAATCAAGATTAGAACCTTCATTAATTCAACAATCTTCCCTTTTTTATGATGACAAAACATATGATATTAGGAAAAAATAAATCTCATTCTAAAACAACTATTTCATAATATAAACATAACAAAAAATCACACATTTTTAAAATACCAATTATAACTAATGTTCCCCTTTAGTTCATGCATTAAAATAATTGAACCCCCCTCCAAAATATATATATTAATACATTTTGAAGAAAGAATTCACAAAGGGAACATAAAAGCACATATTGCATCAAATATGCACAATATGCATGATTAAGCTCCAAAATCACATGTTGTGCATATTTTGCAACAAAATCACATATTATGCATATTTAGTATGAAAAACATATATCATGCATTAAAATTACTAAATAGGCCGAAAAATCATATAAATTGCCAAAAATTTACAAAACTCATATATTATGCTTAGAAATGCAAAAACTTGCCATAAATAAGACTTGAAAAATATTTTCATAAAACTCATATACTAATATCACATAAATTTTCTCTTCCTTTTTTATATCATCAAAAAGCCATAAAAATGAAAAATATTTCAAAATTTTATAAAATCAATTTCACATAGGAGAATACTTCCAAATTAAAAGATATGTATAGCAATCAATTTTCAATTTTTCCAAAGTTTAGAAACATGCATAAACATAAATAAAAGATGAAAAATCATACAAAAACATAAAATATACATTTTCATAAAGAAATACCATCAATTATTCCTAATTTTCTCTTAATCATGTGAAGTATTTTCTCATGCTTTGCTTTTTTGGATATATCAACTAATTAGTGGTAAGTATCTACAAACTCTTATTCTATATCATCATTTTACATATGATCTCTTATGAAATGATATTTAATCTCAACATGCTTGGTCCTTAAATGTGGAATTAGATTCATAGTTAAGCATATGGTACTATTATTATCACACCTAATAGGGATTTTTGTAACCTCCATGCTATAATCTCTAAGTTATTGCTTAAGTCAAAGTACTTGTGCATAACAACTACTAGCCGCTACATATTCTGTTTTGACAATTGATAAAGCCACCAATTTTGCTTATTAATAAACTATGAAACTAATGTATTTTCTAGGAATTGACAAGTGTGGGATGTATTCTTTTTATCTTATAAACTACCGACATAATCCACATCCGAATAGTCAACTAAATCAATGAATGAATTTCTTTGATACCATAAACCTAAAGAGGATGCACCAACTAAATATTTCATAAGCCTTTTAATGACTAGAAAATGAGACTTTCTAGGACTTGATTAAAACTAGCACATAAACATACACGAAACATAATATCAGGTTTATTAGTGGTTAGATACAACAAACTATTTATCATACCTTTATACAACTTGGAATCTATTAATTTTCCTCCCTCATCTTTGTTCAACTTAGTAGTAACACTCGTGAAGGTTCCTAAAGGTTTTACTTTATCCGTACCAAATCTCTTAAGCAACTCCTTGGTATATTTGGATTGACTAATGAAAATTTCATCTTTCATTTGCTTAATTTATAATCCAACAAAGAAATTAAGCCCTTCCATCATACTCATCGCAAACTCTTTACTTATGCAACTTGCAAACTTTTTACATAACCTTTCATGGGTAGCTCTAAAAATAATATCATCAATATGAATTTGTACAATTAATATATCATTATGATCATTCATAATTAAAAAAAGTAGTATTTATCTAACCCTTTAAATAATATCTTAAATTAAGAATGTACGTAACCTCTCATACCAAGTTCTAAAAGCTTGTTTTAGGCTATATAATGCCTTTGGAAATTTAAAAACACGGTTTGGTGCATTGTGATTTTCAAAACCAGAGGGTTATTATACATACACCTCTTCTTGAATGAAACCATTAAGAAATACACATTTGACATCTATTTGATAAAGCTTAAAACCTATATAAGATGCAAATGTCAAAAGTAGTCTAATAACCTCCAATCTAGCTACAGGTGAAAATTTCTCCTCATAACCAATCCCTTCTTCTTTATTATAACCCTTAACTACCAATCTGGTCTCGTTTCTCACAATGTTATCTAATTCATTAAGCTTATTCCTAAACACCTTTTTAGCACTAATAATTTGATGATCATTATGCCTAGATATTAGGGTTCATACTTTATTTCTTTCAAATTAGTTTAACTTCTCATTTATGGCTAATGCCTAATGTTCATCACTTAAAGCTTCATTTATAATGTTAGGCTTTATATTAGAAATAAAATCAATACGAGACAAGTCTTTAAAAGATGATTTAGTTACTATTCCTTTTCCAACATCACCTATAACTTGGTTAGGGAGATGATCTTTCTTAAACCTCCATTCTATAAGTAACCTCTCAACTCTCCTTTCAAGCTCACTTAGTTCAACTAATAATTCACTAGATGAAGGAACCTTCCTCTTTTTCTCTTCAAATCCTAATCTCTCTATATCGTTAGATAAACCTATATCTTCATCATCAACACTCTTCTTGACATCAAAAGGGATTGATTTATCAAAAATAACATGCACGGTTTCTTCAATCATTATAGGTCTCTTATTAAACACCCTATAAGCTCTAACCAACAAATATGTCTTCTTTCGATTTTGCATCAAACTTTCCTAGATTGTATCTAGTATTCAAAATAAAGCATTTATAACCAAAAACTTTGAAATAACTAACCTTTGGTCCCATAACAAAGTTCATACGAAATCTTATCCATATAAGGTCTTATGTAAACCTTATTGAATATATAATAAGCACATGCAATAGCTTCCACCTAAAAATATTTAGGAACATTATACTCATTTAACATAGTTCTAACCATCTCTTAAAAGTTCTATTCTTTCTCTCAATAACTCCATTGTGTTGAGGGGTTATAGAAGTTGAAAAATTATGGAAAATTCCACTTTCCTCACAATACTTAATAAAAGACTCATTTTTAAACTTCTTACCATAATTACTTATATTGGATGAAATTATATAGCCTTTTTTTAATTGCACTCTCTTAGAAAATTAACAAATGACCTAAAATATTCATCCTTATTAGTAAGAACTATAACTCATGTAAGTCTTCTATAATTACCAATAATCGCATATGTATATAATTTATCACCTAAACTATCTACTTTTGATGTTCCAAACAATTTCATATGCAATAATTATAAAGATCTAGAAGTAGTTATCACATTTTTCTTCTCAAATGAAGCCTTGGTTTTCTTGCCTATTTTTCATGCATTACATATCTTGTCTTTTTCATATTTCATCTAAATAAACCATTCGTTATCTCCTTGTTGTTAAAATTTTAAATGTACTCCATGCTAATATGACCTAGCCTCATATGCCATATCCAAATATCTTTATCCATAGCGACAAAACACTTGACTTCAATGCTAGAGATTTCATTCAAATCACTAGTATATATGCTTTCCTCTCTATTTCCAATGAAAACAATACTATTATCAACAACTTAAGAAATTATGCAAGAATTTCCTTCAAAAATAACTTTGAAATATTTATCATATAATTGACTTACATTTAATAAGTTATGTTTAAACCATCCACCAAGAGTATATTATCAACAATTATATTTTTCTTACCAGTTTGACTAATGTCAATTTCCTTACCATTGACATTATCTCCAAAAGTAACAAAACCTCCATCTTTAATCTTCAAGGAATGAATTGTAATGCATCACCTATCATATATCTAGATCATCAACTATCTACATACCATTTATTACTCTTAAATTCCTACAAAACAAACAAATTATTGCACTTTAGGTACATATATTAATTTGGATCCTTGAGGTTTAGATACCTGTTTACTTCTTGAGCCCTTTGAGGAACCAGAAAACTTCATTTGTCTATCAAAACAAAATTTATCTAAGTGTCCAAACCTACCAAAATAATAACAAACATCCAAACCTACAAAAATAATCACAAACATTCAAACCTACTAAAATTATCACAAACATATGTAACTTTATGAAAATGCACATTGAGTCTAAAATTATTCCTATATGTAAGTCTAGATGGAACATTAATAAATGGCCTCTTTTGGTATAGTTTTAGCCTGAGATGTGAACGATACATGTTATTTCACCTAATATATTCGTGAGAAAAATTTTTATATAAATGAGAATGCATTTTTTATGCATAAATAGGGGATGAATGAAAATCACTCATGTATGGCCTGTATGCATTATTTTCATCTCTTTCATTTTGAAAGAAGTTATGCATATTCCTATATGCATGCACACTTGTCCTAGATGTAGATCTAGATGAATATATAAATGTATAAGTGTTCTTCCTAGGTTATAAAGCGGATGTAAATGCACCGTTATTCAAAGAAAACTTAGGAGTATATTCTTCATCTAAGTTCTTATCTTAAAAAAAAAAAGTCTTAGCATTAGGTTTTTCACTTCCTTGAGTAAAGCACAAGCCATGCCTAGCATTTGAAAATTTATGAACTCCACGTATGTTATCTAGCTTTTCCTTTCCCTTAGTGAATTTTTCTAATGATTCCTTTAAGAATTTTACCTCTTCCTTTAATGATTCATTTTCATACAACACTTTCTTCCCATCATCATTAATATTCACATTCTTAGCCTCTAAGTCATGCAAATCAATTTTAAGTCTATAATTCTCTAACCTAAGTTCATTCATCAACTTCTTGCACTCTCTGTATTTGGAAGATATTTTCTTCCTTCTTATGGTTACACCAAATCAATACTTTCATTATTTAAAGAATGTGGAAAAGATGTTACCTCATCTTCCAACACCGTGAGACAAATTTTTTAGCTTCATCCTCAACTACTTCACTTTTGGTCTCACTTAATGTCTCCCATATCATAACCTTCAAAGCTTTCCTTGCCTTCTTCTCTTTCTTCTCCTTCTTCTCCTTCTTCTCCTTTTTATCATTCTTGCCTTTTTTTTTCTCACTCTCTTTAAGGAAAGGGTATTAATTTCTTGGATGCCCTAATTTCTTATATTAAAAAATAACATTAGAGATTCTTTTCTCTTGTAATCACTCTTACTTTCTCTTGGTGAAAGTTTCGTTCTTCATTATCTTCTTGAATCCCTTAGTGAGAAGAGCTATATCATTCTCACTATCATTTGAAGTGCCCTCTTCATTACTTGACTCCTCTTTCGTAGCTTTTAATGTCAAGTTATTCCTTCTTAAAGTTATTTCCTCCTCCTTTACTTTGGTTGCCTTCATCTTCATTCTATGTATGAGTAATGAACATATCAATTTCTCTTATTCCTTTAGTAAGGATCTTAAAATTTTTCGAACAATTTGAAATTTTGAATATGACTTTTCTAGACCCTTTAATGCATTTATGATGTCAATGAATCTAGTATATATGTTAGGAATACTTTCATCTTGATGCATGGAAAAT
>JAOXYD010250246.1:0-30032 GCA_028565735.1 Pinacopodium congolense
TTTATCAGATGAACATGCCGTCGTTAAGTCTATAGAAAGCATGAAACTTAAAACTAACTCCAAAACTTTTCAAATAAGTTCCAAACAATAATTAAGACTTAAAATAACTTTTAACTCATATCTTAAGATTATGTGAATGATCAAAACTTATCAACCAATTCAAAATCATGAAATAATCTTTAAAGTGAAAGAATATGCAACTTTACATATTTAAATGCAATGCATGATCAAAACTAAGTTCTTAGATAAATTGAACTTTAAGTAAAACTTACAAACATATTTGAAACAACCTCTCAAAGCTCTCAAAGCTTCCAAATCATTTGAATTCGCATTATCTTCAAATTTGACCTTCAAACTCCAAGCTTTCTATAATGAATTCTTCTTGAAACATACCTATCTTTGAGATTAACATTATAAACTTAAATTATTAGTAATCAAACATGTTTTGTTATCATCAAAACCAAGATTGGAACCTTCCTTGGTTCAATAAAAAATATTATTAATTGATTACACATTATTAGATATTAGTGTTTTATTTCTATTTTAAACATTTATTTAATTTTTATGATATAATTTTACTTATTTTTATAATTTATATAATTTATTACTCCATACTAGTTTAATACCAGTTTTACAACAGTCTAATACTAATTGAATGTCTAAATCTTAAACCTCTTCATTTGATAGTTTGATATTCGATTCGATTTGTAAAACATTGATGTAAATTAGGATAGTTCTCTCCCACTAAGTCTACACTATCTCTCAAATAGGATGGACCCAAAGGTAGAAAGTTAGAGTCATATAATGTGTAGCACAAAATTTTGAATATAAGCCTCATAATTATCTATCTATTTGATGGAAAGGAAGAACGAACTACATTCTTAAGAAGATTTGATGAAATTAAACCAAGTATTTTTCTTATATCTTAAACATGAGTTGTAAAGTAGAGCATAAGCCATTATTTTTTACCCGGTCTAGAGTTTCTGTGTGTTATGTATTCCATATGCTATATTTTTTTGGTCATTTACTTATAAACATCAATTGTCAACAGACTTATAAACCTATAAAAGGATCATAGCTCCTTAGTTACAAAAAAAGATAGAAAAAGAGTTAAAAAGGTTAGTTATGTGTAAGGTTTGAGATTAGAGGTACTCCTACGAGCCTTTTTTATATGTGTGAAATGTGTAGCAACATTTTGAAAGTGATTATAAAATTTATGTTATTGAAAATTTTATTTTTGAGTTTTAAAATTTTGCCTATTGTTGAACCAAAGGAGATTCCAATCATGTGTTTTAATGATGACAAAACATTATTGTTACTAATGGTTAAGTTTTGATGCATTAAAAAGTTAGGTTTATGCAAATTATAGAATGACATGTGTTGGAGTCTAAAAATGAAGAATGGAACAAGCCTTGAAGTGAAGATCAAGAGAAGACGATCAAGGTTAAATAGGTTTAAGAAAGTATCTTAACATGTAAGTTCCCTTAATCTTACTTAATGCCTCAAAAGGCTCTCACTTTTGCATGTCACATTTGCATGAATATTTACATATATGTTTTGATTTATATTTTATTGTTTAATTGAATTTAATTAAGGTCTTGAATTGTTAGAAATTGGTTTAGAAAGGCATATAAATATTAAGGTGCATAATTAAGAGGAAAGTGTGAATTATTTTTAAAGTATAACTCTGGATGATTCAAATTGAGTTGAAATGTTGTTTAAAGTTGTTTAAGTGTATTTAAATGCATTTGAGTTAAATTATGATGTGAATTTTGGTTTATAAAAGGATTACAGAAGTGTTTAGTGATAGGGGTTTATTTCACATGATTTTCCTTAATGTTTTGATATAAATTCACCCCTTTTTTTGTTAAAATATTTGATTTATGTCTTGAAATATTTAATTTGAAGGTTAACATCAATTTTAAATGAAAATTCAAGAAAATATGAAGGGTGGAGAAAAAATGGAGTAAAGGTGGGTTTTAAAGCCAACCCACATTTAACCCCCAAGACTCGTGTCTAAGTCAGCTTTTGGAGTCAAACGTGGGGGGTTAAACTACATCGTTTAACTCTTTTTCAAGTACCTTTTAAGTAGTAATCGAGACATTTCCAGCTGGTTCTCCATTTCTATTGGTTTTAACTTGCTTTAACATGTGCCCACTTGCAACTAAGACATATATAAAGCTAGCTAAATCAATTTCGAGAATCTTAAAATAGATTAAGAGCTTAAAATCTTAGATTTAGCTTAGGGTTTCTTTCTTTCTTTCTTTAGTTAGTTTTATTTTCTGCTTTCTTTTCCGACCTTATTCTTTTTATTTTCAGGTTATTGTTAAGGATTCCAAGAGTTTATTAAGTTTAATGAAGGCTGTCTATCACTTTGGATCAATATTTGGTGAAATCTAAACCCTTCTTTCGCTTATGTTACTCCCTTTATTTATATATGTCAAGAACATAGGCTGTTATGATGAATTCGAATTTCTTGTTTATATATGATGTTTTAAGTTGATTTTTTGTTAAAGACATGTTCTTTAATGCTTTAGTTAAGTTCTAAACACATGTTTGGATGTTAATCCTTGTTTATTTAAGATCTTAAAGCTTCTCTTGACTTAATCACTTAAGATAAGATTAAAGATGGTTAAAGATCCGAGAAATCAACTTTAATTATTGAAAAAATCAGTAAACAACATGGTTTTAATCAAGGATTTAAGAAATCTTCTTTGGTTAATTTAATCGTAAGAGTACTAATCTTGAATATGGAATTTAAGATTAACTTCTTAAACTTTAAGTCTTACATCTATTAATTCATGAAATAACCAAAAATCAATGTAAGTTGGTTAGAGATAAGGTATTAACTTAAACATGGTAATATTTTGAGTTAGTGAAGACCCTAAATTAGGCATTCCAATTCATTCCATAACTCAATTAAGTCATTTAAGACCTAAGCCTTTGCTAGTCAATCAATTCAGTAATTCTTAATTTAATTTGAGTTTAAAGGCATTGATTAAAAGTTTTTAGGTTAGTTTAAGCACTTTCAGTAACTCTAACCCTTTTATTTTAGAAATCTTGAGATCTTTAAATAATTGTAATCTTATTGACTTAGTAGTCACCCTTTTCCCTATAAGTTCGACACTTGAAGTTACAAAAATGCTCCATTATATTAGTTGATGACTAGTACACTGCCATATTGTTGATTTTGAATTGAATTTGAGTTAAATGTTAATTGATCGAATTATTTGAGCATAGTGAGTATTAAACCAATAATCAATAACATCTACTATGAAAATGTTTCTTTAAATGTTTGACAATTCAAAAAGCCTTAAAATTGGTTTTGAAATATTACTAAAGTTGTATTTGATGTTAGGAAATTGTTTAAGATGTTTTGAAATTGATTTGAAAACATTTTTATAGTTTTCTAAAAGATAACATATGGTATCAACAATTAGTCAATTTGGTTAACGTTAGTTTGTTTTAAAGTATAATGTCCCTAACTACAACCGCAGTTTGCTTCGAAGTACAATGGCATTGATGAAGAACCTAGGAAACCCCGTTGATAGCCTGATAGAATAACGACTGGTTTTGTTTTTCGATCTTTAATAGATTTTTAACACCCAAACGATTAGTTTTTACTTTCAACATCTCTAAATACTTTTTAACATTATGTATAAAATTTCTAAGCCTTTGATAACAATCTTTATGAAAAATTTATGAAAGATTTGTGATTTAAAAGAGAGATTCACAAAAGATGCTAATTTTGTTACTACTCTTTTTCATTCATGATTTTCATCTTTTAAATTAATTTCTAGTGCTTTAAAATTGTTTTTTTAGTTTGTTTAGATATTGAAAATTTTGATTAAGTTTACATTTGAATTTTTGAGTGTTTATCTCGTTAGTTTCAAGCTCACAAAGACACAAACACTAAAGCTGTCCTATTTTGATAGTTCTTATACTGTTCTTAATTTAATCCTTTTATTTGATACTCTAGATTTGTTTTTATTGTCGGAAACTATTGTTAATTAATTTATTAAGGTTTCATAAGGATTTCTATATTGATTGTGTACATTTTGAATGATCAAAATAGTTTATATAGGAGTTGGAACATAAACAATACATTTTTTGACAACTTGTATGATCTTATGCTAAATTTAATTGTTTGATGCTTTTAATTTCATTTTTGATGAATTAATCAGTTATTATATGATTTATTGAAGTGTTAAGAGACTTTTCATATTATTTTTTTTGTCTTTTAAGGTTACAAAAACGTTTTTATTGCATGAGCTTTAGTGAAACACCTCCGTAAGTGTACTTGGTTACATAATTTGGGAAAATTGATTTGTATTGATTGTTATTATCATTCAAGATTGCTCTTTACCAATAAAATAGATTTGACATGTTGCTCTTGACCTATAATAACAAGATTAGATTTATTGTGATTATTGAATGTGAATTGGATTGATTTATGACATGTATGAGCATTAGAGATCACATAAGGCATAAGTGTTGCATAAATTACATTATGAGCCCCTTTAAACATTGATTTTGATAAAACTTTTACTGAGCTATATAAGTTTGAATTAAGGCTTAGATAGCTAAGTTTAGGGATTTTTTGTGGGAACAAGCTTGTTGTAATTGATCTTAAGTTCAGGGTTACTCTTCACCTACTTAAGTAAAATTGTTTTGGGTTCCTTTTAACACTTTGGTTAAACAAGATTGTAAGATTCTTCTTGACTCATTGTTAAGCAAGATTATTGGCTACTCTTCACTCTCTTTATAAGAAATAAGATTGTAAAGATTTCTCTTCATCTCCTTTATGGAAAGAAGATATTATAAGAATTACTCTTCACCCTAAGTAAGATTGCTTTCAGTACAATTTTTAACAAGTTGTTGAAGAGAGGACATAAGCTATCTTTAGGTTAATTGAACATCTATAAATCGCTTGTGCACTTTATTCCCTACACTCTTTATATTTATGCAATTGTATTTGTTTTAATTATCAATTGAATTTGAATAACATTTGTATGAACCTTGTCATATCATTATAAGTTGATTTTTTATTTAATAATTCATATAGTTAAAATTAGCCTAGGTTATTTAGCTTGTTTAATTTAGTACGAATTTTTTAAACATCCAATTCACCTTTCTCCCTCTTAGATACCATAAGGCTTATAATTAGTATCAGAGCCTAACTCTCACATTTGCATAATTTATAATAAAATTTATGAGCAAATATCTATTATGACACATTTTTATGATTTATAGAGCCAAGAGGGGTTAAATATTCATAACCCACCTTTCTTTAATGGAAATGATTTTCTTGACTGGAAGATTAGAAAGAAAATTTTTCTTATTGATCAAGATTTTCACTTATGGACATTTGTTACAAATGGCCCTTATGAATTTTCAAATGAAGTAAAAGTTGTTTCTTTAAATAAAAGGCCATACATATATTTCATAATGCATTAGATATGAGCATATTTGATAAAGATTCTATATTTGCTTTGACTAATGATGTTTACATAGGTTAGAATAAATTTTTATTAAGGGAAATGATGCAAAAGAGGCCAAAGAAAAAGTGAACGAAGTAACGGAAGCCATTGAAGAAAAAGAACCTAAAAATGTGTGCTTAGTGGCATTAATAGAAGATGTTTCTTCATCATCAAATGTTTAAAAGGAAAGCAATGATGTACCTTTTAACTCTAATTTAATTGAAGATGAGAATAAAAATGATGTGGACAATAACGAAATCTCTTATGATAATTTGATTGAGTATTTGAAAGCTATTAAATTGAAAAGAAAGAAACTTACTTCCAAGTATAATGATGTTTTAAAGAAATTGAATGATTGCATAATTGAAAATGATATATTGGTTAATGTAAATGATTGTTTAAGAAGGGAAATGGATGCATGCTTACATGAGAATGAAAAGTTAAAAGATGAATTGCATGATACATTAGAATCTAAGAATGCTTGCATATCAGAAATTAATAGATTAAAGAATGAGATGCATGTCATGATAGAATCTAAGAGTGTAGATAATGTTGCCATGAATGATGATAAGCATAAATTGTTACATAAAAATGAATGTTTGAAGAAGAAAATAGATGTTCTTAAGGAATCTTTGTCAAAATTGATAAAGGGTAAGGAAAAAGTAGATTTTATGCTAGGAGCTCAAAAGAATTCCTATGACAAACATGGTTTAGCTTTTGTTGATGAAAATGTTTCTAATGATTGCAAAACCATTTTTATAAAGAATAAGAACCTAAAAGATGAAATTTTGCTTAAGCCTTCATTTGATAATGTCACATCTATATCAAAATCATATCTTAAGAAGTACAATCATACATTCATGTATACATTTTGGACAAAAGGTAGAAAGGATGAAAGGATGTGCAAGTAGTAAAAAATAAGCATAAGTTTGTTAAGAATGCAAAAGCTCATAATGATGCATTTTAGACTCAAGTTAGGCATAAAGGTCTAATATATCCTCATACTCCACATATACATTCTCATACTCATTATAAGCATATTCTTAAGGCTGGAGGCATGTTTCAATCACATCTTAGGTCTCATTTTCATCGAGATAGGACATTTAAAGATAGGAAACCTAAAAATAGGCATAATGCATTTAGGCCTCATTTTAGGAAAAATAATATAGTACACGAGCAAACTTCATACATGCATAAGTTTAATACCAGGAAGAATTTTTATCAAGAGAAGAACATCATAATGATAGGCCTTATATTAGGAAATTTCAGCCAATTCATACACATGCACCATATATGCATTCTTATCTATTTAGAAATGTGTTTCATACTTATTCTAGATCAAGGAATATGTCTTATTCATATGCTAGTCATAACATTCATCAAGAAAGCACATTTAGAGATTTAAGACCTAGAAATGCATTTAAATCTTATAGTAGGCATAAGGTTGTGATGCACTCCCACATTTTTCATATGTATGAGTATCATCTTATGAGATCTCATTTTATAGGTTTCATGCCCATATGCATAATGTTTCATATGTTTGTAAATTTGTAATAAGGTTTGATACTTATAAAATTCTTGTTTTGTTAAATATATAATATTTAGGAAACCCTTACAAATGTGGGTTGAGAAAGGTATAAAGATAACCCCTAAAGAGCCAAGTTTATGTAGGTACCTAGAGTCTATTAATTCTTTGTTTGGTAGGTCAAAATCTATTGGCGGAAATTGATGTCAAGCTAGGAAGTGAAAGGAATAATATCTTCAAAGATAGAAGGATCACTAAAAACCTTCACATGAGCTTATTGAAAGACAATTATTGAACCAAGTGAAGAATAAATATTTTGATATCAAATATTAGTGCAAATTAAGGTACTTCTACGCTCTTATTTAGAAATATCTGACTTGATGTATACTTCGGATGATTATGTTTCATTTAAAAATGTTGTCCTTACTAAACATGTTTTAAATTGAAAAATGGATTCATGTGTTTAGGAGTAACCTTTATGTCATTTTCATTTTTGTACTTGGTTCATTACATTGAAATTGTTGCATATTTTAGAAATGGGTTTTTGCATGAGTTTTTGGAAAATGTCATTTATAATTAATGTTACTTTCAATTGGTATTAGAACATATTAGTTTCAAATGGTATTAGAACATATGATTTGATAATCTTTTTCAATTGGTATGAGCGTCCTTAGATGATTTTTTGAAATTTGTATCATATTTTCTATTTTTCAATTGGTATCATATTCTTACATTTGGTATCAATTGTAATTGTCATCATATTTTTTCAATTGGTATCATATTTTACAAGTTGTATCGTTTTTCTTTCAACTGGTATCACCTTTGAAATTATGCATTTTTAAAAAAGGTTTTAAGAAAAGTACTTATTCCTTATATGATTAAAAGTTTTGGAATACATAAGTTAATGGAGAATACATCATTTTACATGACATTAGTTGTTTCATGTAGAAAAATCATTTTTGAATCATGTTCATGTTTATATTTTAATTTTAGACATAATGTGGCATCTTATATGAAATATTTGTTTTGGATGCATAATAGACATAATATGACATGTTTTATATTTTTTTGGTATAATATGTGCTTTTGGTGTATAAATATGTATAATTTATGGTTTTCATGCAAAAATATGCATAATATAGATGAACAAGGGATATATGCATTACAAAATGTGGCTTTAAGGGAAATATGTATTCTTGAAGCATAATGATGCATTCTATGTATTTTATTATGCATTTTCCCCCTTTTCATTCTTTATTGACCTATAATTTATAATAGCATACATGTAGGAGGAGTATTATATACAATCAGTATATTTTTTTAAAGATACACGAATTAAAGGGGAGTGAGTTTTAGAAATTACTTACGATTGGTATTCTTTTTATTAATATCACAAGGGGGGAGAGTAAAATGACATTAAGGAGTAACATGATTTTTAAGTATAAAGAGGGGGAGATATATTATTCCATACTGTATGATGCATTTACATGAAATGCTTTTCATATGGATTTTATATGTTCTTAATATTACATGTTTTGTCATAATCAAATTAGGGGAGATTTTTGAATTAAGGGAGGTTCCAATCATGCGTTTTGAAAATAACAAAAAATTATTGTTACTAATGGTTTAGTTTTGATGCATTAGAAAGCTAGGTTGATGCAAATTATGGAATGGCATATATTAGAGCCTAAGGTAGAAGAGTTTAGATGAAGAAAATGAAGAATGGAATAAGTATTAAAATATTAAAGTGAAGAGCAAGAGAAGAAGATCAAGGTTGAATAAGTTTAAAAAAGTGTCTTAGTGTGCTTGAATGTATTTGAGTTAAATTATGATGTAAAATTTAGCTTATAAAAGGATTAAGAAAGTGTTTAATATTCAAATGTTTCATAAACAAGTTAAAATTTATTTAAGTCAATTGAAACCTTCTGACAACTCAAAAAGCCTTGGAATTGGTTTTGAAACAATGCTAAAGTTGTATTTGATGTTAGGAAATTGTTTAAGAATCATAATGTGGGATGTCAACGACCAGTCAATTTGATTAATGGCTAGTTTTATTGCTACTATTCTTTCATTCATAGTTTTCATATTTTAAATCCGTTTCTAGTACATAAAAATTGTTGTTCTTAATTTTTTTAGATATTGAAGATTTTGATTGAAATTTTTAGTGTTTATTTCGTCAGTTTCAAGCTCACAAAGGCATGTATATTAAAGTTGTCATATTTTGATAGTTCTTAAACTATTCTTGATCAAATCATTTTGTTTGATACTTTAGATTCATTTTTATTGTTGGAATCTATTGTTAATTAATTGATTAAGGTTCTAGAAAGGTTTTTGTGTTGATCGTGTACATTGTGAATAATCAAAATCATTTATATAGGAGTTTGGAACCTAAACACTATAGTTTTTGACAAATTGTACGATCTTGTGCTAAATCTGATTGGTTGATGCTTTTGATTTCATTTTTGTTGCATCAATCAATTTTTTATGCTCTATTGAAGTGTTAAGAGGCTTTTCATATTGTTTGTTTGTCTCTTAAAGTTGCAAAAATATTTTTATTGCATGAGCTTTAGTGAAATACCTCCTTAGCTTAGTTACTTAATTTAGAGAAATTGATTTATACTGATTATTATTATTGTTTAAGGTTGCTATCTACCATAAAGTAGATTTGATATGATGCTCTTGACCTATGATAAATAAGATTTGATTTATTGTGATTATTTAATGTTAATTATATTGATTTATACCATATATGAGCATTAGAGAATGATTAAGGCATAAGTGTTTTATAAATTACATTGTAAGCCCTTTTAAGCATTGATTTTGATCAAGCATTTGTTAAGATATATAAACTTGAATTGAGGCTTAGGTAACCTAAGTATGGGGTTATTTTGCAGGAACAAACTCATCATAATTGATCTTGAGTTAATTATTATTCTTCACCTAATTAAGTAAGATTGTTCTAGATTGCTCTTAACCCTTTGTTAAATTAGATTATAAGGTTCCTCTTGACTCATTGTTAAATAAGATTATTTGGTTACTCTTCACCCTTTTTATGAGAATTAATATTGTAAAAGTTGCTCTTCACCTTCTTTTATAGAAAGAAGACATTGTAAGGATTATTTTTCACCTTAAATAAAGTTATTTTCAGTGAAATTTCCATCAAGTAGCTAGAGAGAGGACATAAGCTATCGTTAGGATAATCGAATCTTTATAAATATTTTGTGCACTCTCTTCCCTACACTCTTTATATTTATGCAATTGTGCTTGTTTTAATTATTGATTGAATTTGAATAATATTTGCATAAACCTGGCATATTATTATAGGTTGAATTCTGGGTTAATGATTCATATAATTAAAATTGGCCTAAGTTATTTAATTTGTTTAATTTAGTAAGAAGTTTTTAAACACTCAATTTATTCTATCTTTTGGGTGCTATAGGGCTTAAACATACATCTTGTATCAGAGCCAGTTCTCAACATGGTTTCAAATTTAAGGACATGTTTGAAACAAATTCACTAGATACATTTTACAATAGTTTAATGAAAAAAAAAAACTTTGTGATGTGGAAACAGTTGATGGAGTTATGTTTGAAGAGTAGTGGCTATAAAGAGATTTTGGAAACAATTTTTATAATACTAATGAAAGAAGAATTATCAATAATTGACAAACAACTGATAGATCGTGATTGTTCACTTAATGAAAAATATTTATCTTTTATATGTCAATCTGTAGAGCTACTAGTTCTTAAAAAAATATTTCATGTCAAAATAGCAAAAAATATATGGAATAATTTAGTAAATACTTATGAAGAATCTGAACCAATTAAAAGAAAAAGACTACAAGGCCTAAAAAGGCAAATTGAGCTGATGGAGCAAGGAAAAGATGAAAACATATATTATTTTTCAATAATGGATAAGCTGGTTAATAATATGAAAAGTAACAACGATAAAATAATAGAGAAAGAAGATATGAAGAAAATTATGCATACACTCATAAGAAAGTTTGATTATGTGGTAACAACTATTGAAGAATCCAAAGATCTTGATAAAATGACTTTAAATAATCTACAAGCTGCAGTAAAATCACAAGAGATACGAATGAATGAAAGATTAGTTAGATCATATGAACAAGCATTGAAAGCTTTAAATAAGTTCAAAGTTTCAAAATGAAGAGACAATAAAGAGAGTTCGAATTTCAAATGAAAAAATGGAAAGAATTTCAAAATAGGTTAGGCACCTAGATAAAAGGTGAATGTTCAATGCCTTAAGTGCAAGAAGTTTGGCCATTATCAGTCTGAGTGAAAATCACATGTCCAGTGCCATAATTGTAAAAGTTATAGTTATTACAATAGAGAGCGTCAAAGCTTTAAATGGTTGAGATAGCTATGCCAAGATTGTGGAGAAAGAAGATGATGACAAGATGTTATTAATAGTTATTCATGTTGTAGTTAAAAACAACAATAGTTAGTGGTTGTTAATAATTCCTTTGCAGTTAATAATTCCTTTTTCCAACTTAGATGTAGTAATCATCTAAGTTGGAAAAAGGAATTATCCTCTAACTTGGATGAGAAGTTTTAAACAACGGTAAAGCTTAGAGATAACTTTTCAATTATAGTTTTGAGAAAAGAAAATTTGGCATTTGCTTGAAGGATGGTTCATTAAAATACATTTCTTATGTGTATTACGCTCCAAACATCTGTCAAAATCTTCTTAGTGTAGGACTAAATATATCTTTTGTGATGACTGCCTGAGAAAGAATGGGATCAAGCATTATTTAACTGTCAGATATACACACATAAAAATAGTTATAGAGAGGAAGAATAGAACCATTATAAATATGGTGAGGAGTATATTGTATTGTAAGAAATTACCAAGGAGTTTTTAGACAAAAGAGATATCATGTTTATTCATATCTTGCACATATGTCTAACCAAAAGTGTTTGAGATAAAACTCTTGAAGAAGCATAAGGTGGTATAAAGTTAGATTTGAGTCACTTAAAGGTATTTAAACATATTGCCTATGCATATTTACCTAATGAGTTAAGAAATAAACTGGATGATAAGGCAAAAAAGTTTATTTTTACTTATTATAATCAAGTAACAAAAGGTTACAAATTATACAATTCAATTACTCAAAAAGTGATTATAAGTAGAGAAGTTACCTTTTAAGAGGATGGAGTTTGGAATTGATCAGAGAAACAACATAGTTAATCACAAATACTAGTAATAATTAGTCAGAATAATGAGCCACAAACAAATGAAGAAGATGAAGAACCTAATAATAAGATTTCTCCTATAAAGCCTATTGAGCCATGAAGATATCTACAACAAGAGCATAGGAAACTAGCACACTTGAGAGATTACTAGCTTGGAAAAGATAATGATCCTGATGATGTTGATGAAGAGAATGTTACTTATTATGTTATATTTGCAGATAATGATACAATAACATTTAAGGAAGTAGTAAAAGACAATCAATGGATTTAAAAAATGGATGAACATATTCATACTAATAAGAAAAATAACACTCAGGAGCTAATAACTCTTCCTAAAGGAAAGAAAGGGATTAGATTGAAGGCATTATAAATAAGGCATAAAAATGACCATAAGAAGAGTAGATTGAAGCCATGCAAGATAAGATGAAGTTCTTACATGAGAATCATATTCTTGAGTTAGTGAAGCTACCTAAAGATAAGATTACTTTGAAGAATAAGTGGATATATAGAGTCAAGCATGAAGAACACTCTTTATAACCATAATACAAAGGTAGATTAGTTATCAAGGAATTTAGTAAAAGGAAAGATGTTGATTTTGAAAAAAATATTTTTTTCCTATTGTTAAAATGTCTTCCATTTGTGTTATAGTTAGTTTAGTAACTTGTCTTGATTTAGAGGTTGAGCAAATAGATGTGAAAACAACATTCCTATATAGCGATTTGAAAAAAAAAGATTTATATGGATCAGTCAAAGGATTCCAAAGTAAAAGGAAAAGAAGACTATATTTACAAGTTAAGGAAGAGTTTATATAGTTTAAAATAAGAACCATGATAATGGTATAAGGAGTTTAAATCATTTATAGGGGAGTAAGGCTATAAGAAGATTACTTCAAACCATCGTGTATTTTATTAAAAATTCTCTAATGATAATTTTATCACTCTTTTATTATATATGGATGATATATTGATTATTGGTAAAAATGCTTATAAGATTGATCATTTGAAGAAATAGTTGAGTAAGTATTTTATTATAAAAGACCTAGAGCTAATAAAATAAATCCTTGATATAAGAATTATTAGAGATAAGATTGCAAAAATGTTGTGGTTTTTACAAAAAGATACATTGTGAAGGTGTTTCACAGGTTCATCATGGACAATGATAAAGTGGTTAGTTCTCCTTTTGCTAATCACTTTAGATTGAGTACTAAGCAAAGTCTTTCTACTAATAAAAAGAAGGAAAATATATACCGAGTTCCTTAATTTTCAGTAGTTGGTAGTTTAATGTATGTTATGGTGTGTATTAGGGTAGCTATTACTCATGCTATTACCATTGTTAGTTTATTCCTTTATATTGTTAAATAGATATTGAGGTATTTACATGGAACTTTCAAATTATGTTTGTGTTTTGGTATTAATAAGATTATATTAGTTGATTATACATATACAGATATGGCTTGTGATTTTAATTATAAGAAATATACATTAGAATACTTTATATCATTTACAGGGAAAGTGGTATCATGATAATCAATTACAAAAGCGCATTGTACTTTCTATCATAAAAGTTAAATTCATCGTAGTAACCAAAACATGTAAAGAGTTTTTATGCACAAAGAAATTTCTAAAGGAGTTTAATTTCAAATAAGAGCATTATGTGCTATTTTGTGATAGTTAAATTACTATATATTTTGGCAAAAATTTCATCTTTCCATTCGACATTGAAGCATAATGATATGAGATATTATTGGATAAGAGATGTATTAGATTCCAAGCAATTGTAGCTTCAAAATATCTATACTAATGAGAATAGTTTAGATATGTTGACAAAGTCTTTATCAAGCAAAAAAACTTGAGGCTTACCATTCGTCTGCAAGGATGGTGATTCCTCCTATATTGGCATAAAGGGGAGTTTGATAGATCCTGCTAATAATTGTCGTTTTATTATTCTCAACAAAGATGACTGCTTTTGTTTGGTTTTTCAAGTTAATAGATAAACACCACTTGTTTTTTGTTGAAGAATAAGAGTTAGTATTGTTTTCTTTAACATTTTTCAAAAATGTGTTTAAGTTTTGAACAAAAGTATGTTAAAGTTTGGTTATAAATAAGTTCTAACATGTTAAGAGTTACAATGAGTGTAAGAAACCAAAAACAATAAAAAGAAAAAGTGTTATGAGAGGTAAGAGAAATATTTGTCAATCTACCAAGATCAAATGTGTCTTAATCTTAAAGCCCATTTGGTTCATATATTGGGTTTGATATTTTTCTCTATTCTCTTTTGTTAATAATCATAAAAATTTTAACGACCAATGATGGGCACGAAGCAGCAGTAAGGTGTGGTGTGGATACCATAGTGGAGGGTTATAAATCCTTTGTCGATGTCCAAAAACTGTATGCAGTTCGAAAGGAACTCAAGAAGCTCCAGGCTACTAGTGGGGGCATCATGTTTCAGGAGATCGAAGATGCTAGGGAAGGTCTTAGGAAGGCTTAAACAAGCATTTACCTTTTCCCTGGGGACATTGGAGCTCTAGCTAAGGAACACTTGGCCTTACATAGATACACTGAAGCTCTAAACAATTATCACTCCTTGCTCAGGTAGTGATCTCTGATTTAATGGCTGAAGGAGGGCGACAAGAATTCCCAATTCTTTCATCATGCCATTATGGACAAACGAAATACTAATAGAATTTCAGTCCTGCATACTCCAGATAAGACTAGTGCCACCACTCTAAAAAAGCTTAAGAGAGTAGCGCTTGGGTATTTTCAGAACTCTTTGAGTTAGACAACTGACAATCACTTCACTATTCTACTCCTGAACTCTTTTATTTAGCAGAGACTGTCAAATGAAGCAAATCATGCTCTCACTAGACCGTTTAATGTTGTAGATGTGGAAAGAGTGGTTTTTGACATGACCCAAAATAAGGCACTAGGCTTGGACGGTTTTAATGGTGTTTTCTATTAACAGACTTGGCTAATCATTAATGATATGGTAACCGGGGCAGTGTTGGAATTTTTTGACAGTGGAAAAATGTTGTCTTCTATCAACAGAACTTACTTATGCCTTGTCCCGAAAGTTACCAATGTAGCTTCATTGGATGATTTTCACCCAATCTCTTGCTGTAATTTTCCTTACAAATCATAACGAAGCTTTTAATTGGGTGAATGAAAGCTGTGATGCAAGATCTAGTGCATGAAACTCAGGTAGCATTCATCAAAGGGCGATCTATTGGGGATAATATCCTTATAGCGCAGGAGCTTTTCCATGGCTATAATAGGAAGCATGGGCCAAAAAATTGTGCTCTTTAGATAGACTTCAGCAAGGCATATGATTCTATTAGCTGAGAATTTATAGCTTACTCCCTTCAAGCTTTCGGATTCCTACCAAGGTTCAGGCAGTAGATTTGACAATGCATCTCAACCATGACGTACAGTATCTTGGTTAATGGTGACCTAACCTTATTTTTTCATGGTGAAAAGGGTTTAAGGTAAGGCAGTCCGTTATCTCCATACCTCTTTATATTGGCTATGGAAATGGTAACTCAGCTCATACAATAGAATATAGACCTTGATCTGAACTTCAAGCATCATAGCAAATGTAAGAGGGTGGGTCTCATTAATTTATCCTTTGCGTATGACTTGCTGCTCTTCTAAAAGGCTCATGACCATTACCTGAGCCTGCTTATGGCCTCTTTATATACCTTTAGGGAGATTTTAGGGTTGTCCATCAATTACCAAAAAAGTTTTATGCTTCTCTTTGCGTCTGCTCATCAACTTATGGGGAGGTTATCTTCTTATGCGGGCCTTCGGTATCTTGAGCCTCCTTTTACTTATCTTGGTCTTCTGATTACTACTCAAAAGCTTCAGTACAAATACTGTTTCCCCCTTATCAAATGGATGTAAAAGCATCTTCATAATTGGTTTAACTCTTCCCTTTCTTTATCTGGTTGGTTGCAATTAATCAAGTTGGTCCTCAGTTCCATGTATATCTTCTGGTCTGGGCATTTCTTCCGGGCTTCTAGACTGGTTAAAACATTAGAAAAACAAATGTGAAAGTTTATATGGGATGGCACCTCAGATCGGTAGGCTTTCTCCAGGGTAAAATGGTCAAAAGTCTGTAAACCTCTTAACGAGGGGGGTTTAGGAATTGGTTTCATTAAGAAAAGTAATCAAGTATTCATGATTAAGTGAATCTGGAGGCTACTGTGTCAGGAGCATTCTGTTTGGACTAAGTGGACTAAGGAATATATCCTTAAATATCGAAATTTTTGGGAAATTACTCCTCGTCTAGCTCACTCCCACTTTTTTACCAAACTCTTGCAGCTGAGACAAGTAGTGAGCCCTTTTATTAGATGTTGTGTCTATAATGGTGATTCAGCGTCTTTATTCTGCGACAACTAGTGTCAAGGGGTCTGTTATGGAGCATACCAGAGTTTCACTCAATAAAACTCATCACCAGTATAAAGTTAAGGAGGTGATTACAGGTACTCAATGACGCTCTATCTCTGTAACGATGGCTAACCTTCTGCCTTCTTATTAGCCTGATCCGACTAGAGAGGATAAGTATCTTTGACTCCTTCACTCTTCTGGTGTCTTTTCCAATCAATCCTGCTGTGTAGCCTTGTCTGTTGTAGGGCTAGTAACTAATTGGGTTTAGTTTGTTTAGAAGAGGTATCTCCTCCTAAATGTCTCTTTTATCATGTGGCTCTGTGTAAAGGCGTGCCTCTCTACTGTGGATATACTTCCCTTCCTCTTGTTGCCTTCCCGGTGCTTGTTCTGTAAGACCTCTGCTGAAATTCAAGTTCATCTCTTTTTTAAATGTGATTATTCTCAACATATTTAGCAAGTTATTAATGGCCTCTACCTTGTGAATTGCACGAACAAATCATATCCTCAAGCCTTGGATTGGCTGTCAATTATGTAGGGAAGTGGAGCAGTGAATGTCTTCATAATAACTTTTGGCTCCTGTGTGTATTCTTTATAAAAGGAGCGTAATCGCAGATACTTCCAAGGAGTGGAAAGAGACAAGGTTCACTTGAGTCAAATTCTTATTCGCTGGATTTGGGAACAACCTCTTCTCTACGGGTTGGGGAGACACTGTGGCCAATTTTTAGCAACTACCTTGCAACTTAGTATATAATAGATGACCCTTGTAGCAGTTGATTTTGCTTCATCTCTGTATACTTGTAGTGTGATGTGTCCTTTAGTCTTGTCTCGTGGATAAGTGCTTAGTTTATTTTGTCCGAATAGTTTAGTTCAGTCTATTTTTTCCCTGTCCTCTCTTCTTTGAATGAATTTATTTTCTTTAAAAAAAATTTAATTCTTAAGGATTATTTTGTAGTTATTGCCCTTATTGATTAGAGAGGATTAGTTATTATACCTATTATTTTATTATATTAGAAGATTTACTGGATTATTCTCATAGTTTTTACTCAATTTTAAAGTACTTTTTCATGTTAAAAATATGATATTTTATGCGAGCAGTTTCTTAACATATTCTTGTATCATTTGTATTTGCTCTTCGATATTTTTACACAAAAATTTAAAAGAATTAATTTTGACATTTTATTATGATAATTTGATTATTGACGAGAATTTTCCCAACAATAAAAATGTAGTTAAAATATTTTTTAACATTTATTACAAAATAATATGATGATCAATGGATGCTTGATTGATATATTTTTAATATTAATTGACTTATTATAGTATATGTTAATAAGCTTTCTAACTTTTTATTGATAGCTTATGTTAATCATTAGCTTTCTTCACTTTCAAGTTTTGTTGTTTATAAGGATAATAGTTACGGAGATAACTAACTTTAGTAATTTAAATACTAATTTGAATGAATTTATAAACTTCTTTTACTAATTGTTCTTTATTTTTATTTTTATTTTTTTGGAAAGGGTATTATGCAAGTTGCTTTTCGAGTTAAAATAGGCTGGAACCAATGAGAACTAATTAAATTTTGATAAAAATGTTTGTAGGCTAATTAATTGTACTTCTAAATTTGATTTATAGGTCTGAAACTTAAAGATGTAAACTCTCCAATATGTTCTTCGAGTGATTTTGAAAATTACTTCAGCCATGGAGTAAAGAGAAATTAACCAATAACTTAAGGAAGACGTTCACTAAATTGCATCATTTAGATGATGATATTGAGATGCATCTCATCGATTTCTTTGTTTTCTATAGATTAAAACATGAATATATTCAATGAAATAGAATTTGGAATTGCAAAACTTATCATCCAAATTCAAATTGTAATGAAACAAAAAGGAATTTCAAAATTTTCTAATTTCACTATTTCAAAAGTCTACATATTATTTAAATAAAATAATTGAATGCATAATAATGAAATTAAAATGTCTAGTGACTCTTTTGTAGTGGTCGTAAGCAGTTATTATAGGTTAAATTGTCTATTAAAAGGTAATTAAATAATTCTAGGTAATTTAAATAATTTCATCTGTATTATTAATAATTTAATAAGCATGCAAAAGTGTTTTAGTTTTTATAAAGAAGTACATTCTCTAAAACAACAAACTTCACTCAGTTCTATACATAACAAATTCTCATAACCGATTTAGAAACTAATGCATTTAAATAGGAGAAATTTTCATGACCACTTTTCAGCCCTAACCAACCCCTATATCTTATTAGAACCAAAGTACTCTAATTTCCAACGCCACTTTTGAACATAGTTTTATTAAACATAGTCATAATAAAAACATGAATTAAGACAAAAGCATCATTAGACATAGTCACAACAGAAACATGTTGCCGTCTAATTTATGGGCCATTTGGTAGCACTTCTATTTTTTTTTTTATTTCTTATTTTTGTGTTTTTATTTTTTTATGAAGAAAAACGAAAACATGTTTGATTAATATTTGTAATAAAAAAATAAAAAATAAAAACGTGTTTGGATGAGATTTATAAAAAATATATAATTTAATAATGATAGTCCAATATGAAATAATTTAAATTATTTGACCAAAAAACTCTTATACACCTTTAAAATATATTATTAGTCAATAAATTGTATTCATTATTCAATGTAAAAAAAATCTGTTTCAAAATGCAGAAAAATATTATTTTATTATTTCTCTATTTTTATTTATATTTCTCTGATTTTGAAAACAGAAAATATAAATAGAATATAGATAAACACATTTTGTTCTTCTATTTCTCTGTTTTTTTAAAACAAAAAAAGAAAACAGAAAATATAAATACAAACAAACAGGCCTTAATTTGGGCAAAAAAAAAAAAAAATCAACAAGAGACTTTAGGAAAAAAAATAGTTCTATATGTATTATAATATTTAAAACTTCCTCACTTCTTCTATTTAATTAATAAAAAAGATATTCCTATCTCTTGACCTTCAAATTAATTGCTAAAGATAATAAACCAAGGATAAAGTAAGTAATGATATGATAAGCAAGCGCCAAAATAAAAGTAAAGATTCCATGCAAATAAAGTTGTCGAAATACATTTTCTTTGTATGGTTCACAGTTCAAATAAGGTCGTTCGAGCTCTAGCTAGCTAGCTTTTAACCCTTTTGGGTTTGAACAAGAGTTGTTTCTTTTTTTTTTTTTACCTTTGGGTACACTGGAGACGAAGAAGAGGTTTTTGACCTGCATGCAACCGGAGCAGCTCTGGGAAATAATTAAACGTGTGAGTTCTAAAGTTAAAGCTTTCTATCATTCGTTTCCTGGGATTATTATCTGCTGATCTTTCATATCCGTTTGTTGGGAAGATGAATCTTTATATTGCATGTTAATTTGCAAGGTTAATCTCTGTATTTAATTCATTACTCCTTGTTTTCTGTGGCTGAAAATATACTCATAGATACTAGGTGGGTAATACAAGTCGGGATTCGCCATTTGACGATGATTTTAACAGCTTCATGTTCTTAGCTCGATGTGGGTTGTCATCTGTTACTTTGTACACGTCTATAAACCCGGGAATTTAAGGTGATTTCCGACGATACACAGGCTTTTTCATACAAGATTTAAGACAGATTCTAACAAAATAAGGGGGGGAAAAAGGCCTTAATGTGTAACTAGTACTAGGTTGTGTGGTTCAGTAGTTGTGAAAAACATACAGAAAAGAGAAATTTAAAAAAAATGAAAAACTGACATATGGTTGCTGTAAGAGGAGAATCTCCATTAGTTTAGAAGCAGTTTTGCAGTATCAGATGAATCAGTCAAGCCTCTCAAAAGAACTGGTAATCTCCGTTTCCAACTCCTAAAATTCCATGCTGATCAGATAGCATTTATTGACAATCCACATCTCTCATATTCAGCTACATACTTGTTCCTGAAACCAAACAAGCATCGTAGTCTGAGAGGCAGGTCTATAAGATGAAACGTAAAAAGTTTATATTTTGCTTGATTTGATCTGAGAATTTTCACATCGCACTCAGTTGAACGTCCCAAGAAATATGCGACAGAATAAAAAAGGAGAAAACGCCGTTGCCGGGGATCGAACCCGGGTCTCCCGCGTGACAGGCGGGGATACTCACCACTATACTACAACGACTTGATGTTCAAGTTATGTTAGCTATTCATAAAAATAATTCTTCCATTTCAGGTACCTATGGACTGCGGGGTATCACACGTGATAGCAGGAGTGACGGGGGCAGATGTATTGTCCCTATCACTCTGAAAATTCTGCCAGACGGTAGAATGTATTCATGTATCATCCGACAAAACAGAAATTTTAGAATGTTGGATAACAGTACGGAGGACTCCTATCACTCTGAAAAATCTACAACATGACAGAAGGTATTTATCGTTCATGTGTCATCCGACATGACAGAATTTTCAGAATGTTGGAGAACAGTATGGAGGACTCTTTGTACGATGAGGCTGACACTCTCCGGAGGCATCGGAGAACTTCTTTTTGGTTATGACACGGGTAATTGCTCTTTCATTTCTCTAGTTCGAAGAGTTAGTTTTTGTCACGTTTTTATTAAATTCTTTGCAAACATGTCAAAAAGACCTTGAGACTATTCTCGTGATGTTCCGTAAACGTAGACTTATTTCTGGTTGCCTAATTTCATTCCAGGGAACTATAATACTATATATAGTAGTGTAGAAATGTTTTTTTTAATAAAGAAAGTATAGTAGTATAAGCAGATAAAAATCAAAGTGTAACCAGATAAATCCAGATACAAATTAAAAAACTATGACTATAACACTATCAGATTTTTTTTTTTTAAGAAAGAAGAATATACTAATGAACACTTTATATAAATGATGAAAATTGCGCCCTGTTTGTTATTACTTTTTTTTATTTTTCTGTTTTTTAAAATAAAAAAAACGAACACTTTATATAAATGATGAAAATTGAGACTCTATTTGTTATTACTTTTTGCTTCCGTTTTCCGTTTTCCATTTTTTGTTTTTATTTCTTTGTTTTTGATTATTTTTCTGTTTTTTTGTTTTTAAAAATAGAGAAATACAAATAAAATAAAAAATAAAAACAAAAAATGATAACAAACACAGAAATAAAGGAAGAAGAAAATATATTTAGTTGTATTTTTTGTTTATAAAATAAAAATAAAAATAAAGTTAAAGAAATAAGAAATTTTTGTTTTTTTTACATTTAGAAAACATGTTTTATAAATAAATATTTTTACATTGAATTATTGACATAACCTATTAATTAATTGATATCTTTATGACGCGTAAGAGTGTTTAGTTTTAAATTTTAAATTTTATTTTACATTTGATTGTTACTATTGAAGTAATTTTTATCCCAAATTTCAATTAAGTAAATATTTTTTTTATTTTTATTACAAATATCAATTAACCATGTTTTATTTTTTATTAAAAATAAAAAAATTATAATAAAAAATAAAAGTAATACAAAACAATTATTTAACATCTCAATTAAAGCAAGAAATTTATATTTGGTAATAAGTTAGCATGAGATAATGCATACCACAAAATTGTATGACAATTGTCTATCTATCTGATATAATAAAAAAGGCTACATTCACAAGAAGTTTTCCCTTTTATTTGATATGTTTCAACTTTAATTACACTATTAATTTCAAGTAATGCTGTTAGGAGTTTAAGGGTCTTTTATAATGCTTGAAGCCTCTTTCTAGCTTTTCGGATTGCAAAAGGGTCATGGTGCATTTTCTCTCCTTTAAACATCCAATAAGGCATCTACGATCTTTAATTTTTCCTTTTCCCCTTTCACTTATATGTAAACAATTGCTTAAGAGTTAAGATACATAACCTTGCATTCACACACAAGTTGGCGTCTATCTAAAAGTAAGAACTGGAAGCCCATGAAAAAATCTTCAGCACCACTTATTTAGAGATATATTGGATGTTCTGGTAGTTGAAAAAAAATAAAACAATAGTCTGGAGTAATCTATGGCCACCGAATTTACACATGACTATCGTTCTTTAATATCGTCGACTTTATGATCAATAAATAGAGGGTCTTGTAGGTCTATGAGTGTGAGTAGCAAGAAGTAAGCAAAAGAAGACTGAGTGGCTAGCAAAAACAAAATAAAATAGTGTGTGTGTAGTTTCCTAAAATAATATGAGAGTTTGTAGGTGTTTTGAGAGTGACGTATTGTGTCAAAGTGTAAGTAAGTCCTATTACATTTAAAATTATTTGTACAAAGTCAATATAACATTTGTTTTTCCACTTTTTTTAAGCGTTTAGCTCAATAAATGGGTGTTAGAGCTTAATCAGTCTAGGATCGATATTCACACTAAGTTAAGAGCAAGCCGATTCGGAATCGTAATTCATGTGATAATTAAAGTTTGTTATTATAAGTAGTCTAGGACTGTGAAATTTATTAGTTAGGGACCAAAATTAAGTCATGATGGCATAATTTCAAATCATTGGCTTGATTAAAAAGCTCGATGATCATAATGATAGCTCTTGGAAGATGATAATATAGTCGTATTTGGAATGCCAAAAGTTATAGAAATTTTTTAATGGAAGCGACACTAAGCACTCAAAGATAAGGAAATTGAAGCATCTACAGTTGCATTGCAAAGATCTAAGGTGAATGTTGGTGAGGCTATATATGCTATTAAAATTTTTGTTGAAGATGATATTAATAAATATATAAAAGATGCAAGAATGCCAAAAGAAGCATGGGATATTCTTGCATCACGTTATTCTAAGAAGAATGAAATTTGACTACATTATTTGGAGAATGAGTTGATGGAAGCAAAACAAAATGGTATGTCGATCAGCCAGTATTTCTTCAAAGTGAAGTCTCTCTGTAATGAGATTGCAGAATTAGACTTTCAGTTTACAATTAGTGGTTCTTGTAAAAGAAGAATAATTATTCATGGTTTAAGACTTAAGTATCATGTATTTAAAGCTATCCAATGATGACCAACTCAACCTTGTTTATAAGAGCTCAAAAATATGTTAGCCAATTAAGAAACTTTGGCTAAACAGATGACAAGATTCTCACTAAAGGGTGATGAAAATGCACTTTTTAGAGGTAAAGGAAAGAGCCAAACCAAGTATTGGAGAGACTTCAAGAATAAGACAAATGATGAAAATAGATCTTGTAAAGAAGATAAAAGGAGTTCTAAAATAGGGGGAGCTTCATAAAATTAGTTAAAAAGTTATAAAAAGAAAAATGAAAGATGCTTTAAGTGAAGAAAGAAGATTCATTTTGCCCGAGACTATCGCTTCAACAAGAAGTCAACTAAACGTAATCCTACCATGCCAAGTAGTAATAAAGTTGAAGAATCTAGTGAATAAGAATGGGATGCAAAAGCTTTGTTTGTAGAAACTATATAAGAAAACATTAACACCAATGGCAAAAAGGATGAGTCTTTTAGATTTAAAGAGGAGAGATGTTCTAAAACCGTAGAGGAAGATGTTGACAAGAAGGCATTAATATCATGATAATTCAAGAAATTTGATTATAAGGAGGATTGGATTGTTGACTTAGTCTACTATAATTATATGACAAATAACGAGAAAAATCTTGAAAACTTATTAGAATATATAGGTCACTGCGAGATTGTGATAGCCAATATTTCAAGATTACCAATCACTTTTGTTGGAGAAGCCCTAATAATATCACGATCTTGCGTCAATCCAATATAGTTATAAGATATGTATCATGTGCTAGGAGAAACAAAAAATCTATTTTCAGTAACGTAATTGACATTAAAAGGAAATTATGTGGTGTTTGGTCCAAATAACATTAAGGTATGTTAAAAAGTATTGATTTTAGACACATTGAGTTTGGAGGGTCAACTGTTAGACTTTGTTTACGTGTTATCAATAGAATCAACATACGTAGATAAGAGCTAAAAGAATGAGACTACAGACTTGTGTCATGCACATCTTGAACATATTATTTAGCACAAGCTAAAGATAATGATAAACAAATCTATGTTTAAAGGTCTTTTCCATCTTGACATTTAAGGAGATATAATATTTTCTAACTATCAATATGGCAAGACACATCAATTACCATATAAGGAATTAAATTATAAAGCCAAAGAGCCATTGGTTCTTGTACACTTAAATGTATTTGGTCTTGTAAAGCAACCATCAATTGGAGGAATGCGATACATGATTACCTTCATTGATGACTATTATAAGAAAATTTAGATTTATTTTAAAAAGATAAATCAAAAGCATTTGATAAGTTCAAAGAGTTTAAATGTGAAATAGAAGGAAAGATTGGTAAGAAAATTTGGTGCTTACATAAGGATAATGGAGGAGAGTATACATAAAAAAATTTCTCTAAATACCTAAAAAAATATAAAATTAGAAGACAATTGATATGTCCAAGTTCCCTACAATAAAATGGGATGGTTAAAACAAAGAATCAACATATAACAAAGATATGTAAAAGCATGCTCCGTGCTAGGAACGTGGCAGAAAGATTTTAGACAGAATATATGAGGACATTAGTGTATGTTATTAATCAATTAGCACAAATAAGACTTTGGTTTATATATTCTTTTCAAATGCTATGGAAGATACAACCTATAGTAAGCTATTTCGGAGTATTTGGATATGTTTGTTATAATTTCTTACCAGATAACATACGAAGTAAGCTTAATAAAAAAATCAATCTAATGCATCTTTGTAGGCTATGGTAATGAAAGAAAAGAATGGAAATAGTACGATCAAATAACTAATCAATGTTATACATCAAGGAATATAGTATTTGATACAACTATTTCTTAGTGGAAACCATTAGAAGTAACACTTCCAAATTTAAAAGAAATGGAAGAAAGATTGCAAGAAAAGATCACTATCAAAGAAAGTTTAAGACATGAAACAATGGAAGAATTGACTTCACCCAATTCAATTGCAAGCCCTTGAAAAATTGGAGTGCATCAAAAGTTCTATTTGATCTTTTTAGTTACTCTTATCGAAGAAAATGAGCAAACAACTTTTGAAGAAGCAATTGAGAAGGATGGTTCCAGAAAAGAAATAAAGGAGGAGTTCTAAGCATGAAAAGAAAATCAAACTTGAGACCTAATACCACTACCTCAAGATGTAAAACCTATTTCTTGTAAATGGGTTTATTAGATGAAAATTCGTCCAGATGGCTCGATAGAAATGTACAAGGCACGACTAGTGGCTCAAGGATTTTCTCAATAGTTTAGACTAGACTATGATGAGACCTTTAGTCTTGTAGCAAAGATAACCATTATACATGTCTTACTAGCACTAGTAGCAAGCAAGTCTTGAAAGCTCTAACAAATAGATGTGAAGAATGCCTTCTTACATGGAGAGGTTGATTGAGATATATACATAAACCAACCAATAAGAATTTGAGAATAATACTTATCCAGAATATGTTTGCAAGTTCTACAAAGCTTTTTATGAACTTAAACAAGCACCGAGAGCTTGGTATGGTAAAATTAGTGAATTTTTAATTCAAAATGGTTATTCACTTACCAATGTAGATGATGAAGACGGAATTCGTCAAATAAGAGAAAATATGATAGATCAATTCCAGATGAAAGAGCTTGGAGAACTTAATCATTTTCTCAGATTAGAAGTTGATTATATGAAGGAAGGAATATTTCTCTGTCAAGAAAAATATTTGAGAGACTTCTTATAAAATTTTGGTACAACTCAGTATAAACCAATCTTAACTCCTGTGGAACTAAACATCAATATTACTACTAACTAGGGGGAGGACTTAAAAGATGCTATTACATATCGACAATTGGTTGAAAGTTTAATCTACTTGACACTTACAAGACCAAATATTACTTTGGCAATTGGATTGGTAAGTTATTTTATGTAAAAACCAAAACAATTTCTTCTTGATTCTATTCGAAAAATCTTATGATATGTGAAAGACATGTTTGAGTATATTTTCTTTTATAAAAGGGATAAAGTTTGTAAATTAGTTAGTTACTGTGATGTTGATTATACCGGCGATCTTAACACACGTCGATCAACTACATGTTATGTGTTTATGTTTGGGTCAGGACCAATGTCCTGGTGTAGTAGGAGACAGCCAATAATATTATTGTCAACAACTAAAGTAGATTATCGAGTAGCAGTAATGGCCGCCTAAGAAAGTACGTGGTTAGTCTAAATACTAGAGGATCTACATCATCTAATTGAGTATGCTATACAATTGCATTGCAATAATTTATCAGCTGTCAAGTTATCAAAGAATCTAGTGTTCCATGTAATAACTAAACATGTAGAAGTACATTATCACTATCTTCGAGAAAAGGATTACAAGGCGATATAGAGATGGTTCCCATTCGCATCGAAAAATAGATAACATATTTATTTACGAAGGACTTCTTCTATTAATTTTTTGTAGTTACATAAGTAGCTTGGCATTGTTAAACGTTTGAAAATGAAAGAATAGAGAGACGATGCTAAGGGGGAGAAATGAAAAAAAATCTTCATCATTGCCTCTCTAGAGATATGTTGAATGTTCTAATAGCTAAAAAATAAAACAAGAGTCTAGAGTAATTTATGGCCACCGACTTTACATGTGACTATCATTCTCCAATATCACTGATTTCGTGATCTATAAATAGAGGGTCTTGTTAGTCTATGAGTGTGAGTAACAAGAAGTAAGCAAAAGAGAGTGAATGGGCAACAAAAACAAAAGAATAGTGTATGTATAGTGTCCTAAAATAATACGAGAGTGAGTAGGTGTTGTGAGAGTAATGTGTTGTGTCAAAGTGTCAAGTAAATCCTCTTATATATAAAATTGTTTGTACAAAATCAATATAACATTTTTCGCACCATTGTTGTTAAGCATCCAACTCAATAGTCCATGGGTAGTAGATGACACAAACAATAAAACCAATGCAAGGCACCTTGTGGATATTGTTGTATCTGAAGCAGATTGGGTATCAACTACCATATTGCACTCTTGATCTATGTGAGATACCTTTGCATCATCTTCTAATTTATCATTCTCATCAATAACAATTGTATTTTCAGGCTCTTTGATTTTGCTTTCTATATCATAAGTTCCTAAGGAATCATTCTTAGTTTCTTCTTTAGTACCTTCATCATCAGTTTTCTTTTAAAAAAAAACTTGTAATAAGACTTTCAGGTATTCTTTAGAATCACTCCTCAATATATTTGTTTTAGGAAGTCAACAAGTGATAATCAATTTGTTAGCTTTATGTTTTATTATAATTGATATGAACTAAAATATTTTTATATACTTTATATATATATATATATATATAAGTAACTTAAATTATAATAACTATAATAAAATCATTAAATTGATGACCATATAATTATTTCTTTATTTGAAATACCTTTGTCTAGATTCTAAAGGATTCTTGTTTTCTTTTAAGTGTAATAAATAATATTAATTTCCTTATAATTTAAAATTTTCAATACAAAAAGATAATATCTAAAATAGCTTACTGGGTAATTTAAAAAAAATTAAGACTTTTAAATTTTATTAAGATATTTTAATAATTAAATGCATAAAATTCAGAATCACTTATTTTAAATATTTGATTTTAATCCAAACCTTTTTTTTAACGTGAATACTATCCAAAGAAATTAATAACTAATAGTCCTAAAATTAAGATACAATGGATTAAGATCAATGTTGACTAACCCTGTAATCTTAATTAAATTAATATAAATTGAAGGAATTATCAGTTATTTTATTCTTGAATGACTTTTTAATATTCTCTTTACATAAGATTCATAACATGTATATAAGATTTAAACTAGTACAGATCATTTTACTGATATTTATAAAGTTATAGATATAATATCAAGTGTTTGTATATTTTTCTTGGTTTTTTAACAGAAATATAACATATTACCATTTTAAAACATTAATCAATTTTGAATTGACAATGAAATAATTTTATTTTTGTGAAAAAAATTAAAATTCAAACTTTAACTGTTATGATTGATATGGTATGATTTATACAGATAAATAATATTCACCACAAATAAACTTATTGAATGTCTCAATTGTACAATTTTCCATTAGTTTGCTCCCAGTCCACCTATATCAAGGCAAAGGAGAAAAACGAGTATAGTTGTTTTCTAGTTGTGTTCATAGTTTACCTTGATGTCTACTTATGTTTAGTTGTTTAATTTTGGGTTTATTTTCTCTTAATGCTTACCAAAATTAACAATTTTATACAAATATATCAATAATCTCAGACAGTTATCACTACCAAAAAAAAAAAAGAAAAAAGAAGGCACACCTTATCCAATTGGTGTTTACATTATAGCTTGTGCCTATCTTATAGCTATTAAATTTTTTTTATTATGATAATCGCTTTTTGAACTAACAAAGGCCAGTGGAGCCTATGAAAACTAATAAAATTTTGAAAAAAATATTTGTAAGTTAATTAATTGAACTTCTAAATTTTTAAATTTTAAAAGAAAGTAGACTCTTCAAGATGTTTTTAGATTAAATTTAAATTTACCACATCGATTGAATAAAACAATTAGCAAATAATTTAAGTGATCATATTGATGTCTTTCTTTTCCATGTATAGAAACATTAATATATTCAATTAAATCAAAGATACGTGTGCATATAAATATAATTGGAACGAAAAGGAATTGCAAAATCTTCTAAATTAACTATTTCAAAAGTCTACATTTTATTTAAATAAAAGAAATTCAACGCAAGATATTGAAAAGAAATTAACAATGTGCAATATTTAGTAATCCTCTTGGTTATCATAAGAAGTTATTGTACATAAAATTATTTAAATTGCTTCTATATACTATAAGTCCTTTACATTAAATTAACGGATAATTTAAATAATTTTGTCTATAATAATTTTGTTATGCAGAGCCATTTAATTGAATTATTAATAATTTAATAAGTAGGCAAAAGAGTTTTAATGTTGATAGAGAAGTACTTTCCAATTTCACTAAAACACAAACTACATCTAGTTCTATACAACACAAATTCTCATATACAGTTTAGAAACTAATGCATTTAAATTTTCAGCCCTAACCAATCTTTGAACATATTCTTATTAAACATAGTCATGCAAAAGCATGAATTGTGACAAGAAGCAAGGTTTAACATAATCATAACAAAAGTATGTCGTCGTCTCTAGATGAAAAATACTTATATATCTTTATAATATTAATAACACTTACAAACTTCCTCGCTTCATTTATTTAATTAATAAAAAGATGTTCCTATCTCTAAACGGATAAGGTACATAATGGTAAAATAACGAATCCATGCGAATAAAAGTAGTTGAAATACATTTTCTTCGTAGCATTCAAAGGGAGGCTTCAAAAGTTTTATGTCAGGATTTCTGGGACACACTCTTTTTGGCCAAAGTGGTAAAACCACTGATTTCT